>JAODAL010042201.1:0-35075 GCA_025379985.1 Phyllomedusa bahiana | reverse complement strand
TCGAGTCTGTTACCAGCTCATGTATACACACAATATCTTGGTCTGAAAAGACTCAACATCTGAATTGAAGCTAGTCTTATGTCACTCAGGACGGCCTGCGTTCATTATATCCATCACCTGACACTTGTGTCTTCTCATTTTATGAGTGCATGACGTCGAGCAAGTAGACCGTCGAAACTACGTGAGTGATTCTAGTGGAAAGGGTGAGTCACAGCCTGATACAGAGACCCAAGAAAAGTCCCTAGACCTATATATGAGCGGAGAATGTGCCAATATGAAAAAGCTGCGTGCCCAGTCAGTATTATCTAGGATTACATCCAGTGGTGTATTCATGCAGAGCGTAAGGAGAAATACAAAGAATTGCAGTAGGATGGATAATTGAAGAGACTATGATCTAAGATAGATAGGATATATATGATCATAGATAGATAGATAAGATTAATGATTGTGTAGATAGAACGTATACATAGAAGACATCAAGATACATGAATAAGAGCGCGTAGATTATGGATTGAGATTATGACATTGATTGAGATAGATATGACGGAGTAAGGATAGATCTAAGTGATGATAATAGGTGAGATAGAATATATAACGAGTAAGAAATATAGCCAATAGAATCTGAAAAGACAGCGCGGTCACATAAAAATATACACGATCAGTACAATACTGGCGCAGTAGCGACTACAGAGGTATATAGTGACGTTCCATGCACTATATGGGCCGGATCTAGTGTTAGGGTTAAATTTTATTTAAAATTTCTCATTAAAAACACATACCACAAAATATAAAGCCTTATAACCTATATAACCTATCTCATCCGTCTATTCGAGTTAGCACGAGAATTACCGAGGACACTTTAACCTCTGAGCGGACAACCTTGCGAGATGGACACTTTATCTAGTTCTACAGTAACAGTAATAAACATGAATACCACAATAGATCACACTTAATCTAAAGCACCGCCTCCACTGTGACTGCGGTCTCATCGGAGTGTAGGAGAACAAATTCTGGTCGTTGAGGAGATGCGAGCAACCCGTCATTACACAAACTCACATCGCCGAGACGCGTCTGCCAAACATGAGAGCATACCAGGACAACCCCTAATAGCCTGACATTGCGCGAGGTGGTAACGCGCGTTTTAGTGTCATCTTTGGATAGAGCAACGGTTGTAACTAATAACCCTCTTCTGACAGTTATCTTAAACAACACAATCGACAAAGAAACTTTAACATACAGAAATATAACAATAGATAATAGAATTATAAACCATTATACACTCTACATATTATAACATTCGTAGTGATCAGCAACCTCTTATTGAACGTAATTACTCGGGAATTTGTTTGATAGTTTACACAATAGTTTCTGGAACATTTATATGTAAATTGAGTTCGTTAAACAACACATGCCAATATTATGCAGACGTTGAAAACAGATGAAAGCCATATTAATGCGTTTACTAAGAGACTTAGATGGATAACATAGGGAAGAGATCGATCGCAGTGTCAGAGAACGAGTTTCCCTCAAGGGAGGATACCAATTATCTCTTCTAACTGAGGAATTCTTACAGCGACAGAATTCCCACCAACAAAAGAGCCACAATGAACGGTAATTGAGCGGACTGTAATGCCGATGAGACATTGGATGGGTGCAAACCATTTTATATATGCGATAAGGAGCATAGGAGTGTGCAATTTACTACAGTATCTACGTCTCATCTATACGAGCAATTGGCGATGGCTCTACAAACAGAGTCAATAGAAGAAGGTGCTGGTACTACAGGGTGTATATACTCACACACTTTCTTTACATGACAAAAATCACGTGTTCACTGAGAGAATTCATACAACAGAAATATAATCGATTTAGAAGTGCAAACATAACACATATCTGTGTGACTGCGCTAGAGGAACGAAGCACCCGATAGAAAACTGATGATGAGTCCCCAGCATCATAGAACAAAATAACATAATCTGTCCAAAAGGTGTAGTGATGCTCTGAGGATAATGAATTTTTAAAGTGGAAACTTCTCATATCTCTATCAAAACTTATAGAATATACGGTTACATAAATTAAACATAGCTGGTGGTCATCTATCGTACGATAAGGACTCATCTTGAAGATTGTTGTTCCAAACCATATAGAGTCAAGAGACCTCTATGTTAATATATTGCATATTCTATAGTATGTTTCCAGAATCATTCAGCGTATCGACTAATAACTAATAGATAGATGATGTCTGCTCTTATAACAGAAAAAACGTGTGTGAGAACTGCTTAACACCCAAGCAACAAGAGTTTCTTGCTAGTCTCTACGTAAGCAATTGTAATTGGTACCCGGGTGAAACAGTATCTTGGCAGTACATCATGGACAAGTCCGATGAACTAACAGAGTGTGTCTCTATCTAGACTATTATAATAGTGCTTAACAAGGAAAGGGCAACTTCATAAAAAAAAAAAAAAAACGATATGGATTTTCGAGAGCCCGTACCAATCCAACAGACATTTTATGCGAGCAATATTTCAACGTGCGATGTTATTATGCATTCTGGCTCGTAATAACAAATGAAACAATTGGCTCTTAGTGAGCATACAATAACAGTAGACCCTTACTACACAACTACAAGGAGAACAGTATGTCTACACTAGCAACCTGAAATTCTATCCATCAACCTACAACAAGTCACTGCGGCTTGCTACTCGTCCTACAAGCGAGCTGCGAGTCTAGTTTTGAAATCATGGGCCGTGGCCCAACAAAGCGAGAGACGCTAGCGAGAGCTCATCCTGAGAGTTGATGTCCTCACTCTCTCCGCCCCCCATCTCCAATTCAATCTAGGTGACGAGTACATGACTTATAGTCTCGCATAGGCAGTTAGAGCACGCACCAGATGCTAACAGCATTTGGAAGAGGAGAACATCTAAGATCACAGAGTTCTCTTTGTCCCCTGCTGCCTCACCATTCAATAGCATCCACTGTGTACACTCATCACATATTTCTCTCCCCATACATCCATACATGACCTGGGCCAGGGTTCCCAGCACAGGGAAATTGAGCATGGGGATAGCGATTCAAATAATCTTCTGATTGTTGTAATTTTTGCATTTGAGTTATCTCAGTGCTCAACATCTGTCTCGTGTCTCTAATTTACTATTCACTGACTGTTGACTATTTCCCTGCCTGAATCCATTCACTTCAGACAGTGAAAGCTGGTAGGTAAACAGAGAGTGAATGCTAATTAAGGCAGACTCAGAGCTGAATGAGAGGGCAGGAAATAGTTTAACACACGAGGGGGGGGGTGAAATAATATTTAGGCTGAACACAGATAAGCAGCAGGGGAGTTACAGGGGCTGCTAGTATGCCTGCTCTAAAATCACTGCACATGTGCCCGCAGCAGAGCAAGGACAGAGAGAGAAAGGACAGGAGATAGTTAAACTTGCCTGCTCGCCTCCAGGCAGACCAATAATTTCAGGCATAAATTCCCCAACTGGCAATCTTACACACTTCCTAATTTGCATCTGCAACAAATCACGTTGTAAAGTTTAAGAAAGCATCTCAAAAGATTCAGGACAACCTTAATATCACTTCTTCTGATATTGAGGTGAAAGGATGAAACCAACATTTATCACTCTCAGAGTCCTGCTCTCTATATTACCAATAGTCACCATGGAAATAGGCACTAAAATGTGTTAAACACTTTTTGGATCAGGACGCTACCATTTACAGAACCATAATAGAACATTCTACTAAGAGGACTTCTCTAGTATTAGAAAATAATTTTTTCCAGTACGAAGGCGCCACCTACTGGCATGATAAAGGAGGACCGCAATGAACAAAACCTCGCCGCCCCACCGCCTACCACATCGTGTTCAAGGGTCTATTTGAACCCATTATTATATATATTCTTAACAAACATACAACCATGTCTTGTTCAATAAAAGATTTCATAGATGACTTGTTTTATGATAATGGCAAGGACCACAAGAGAAGATAGGAGCTATTTCTAGAGCACGTTAATAATAATGACTTTGGCATTTCTCTAACAGCTTCCATAAACTCAAAATGAAATAGAATTTTTGGATTTAAAAATTTCCAAAGAAAATGTAACGTATTTATTCACATCCAATTATTTCAAATCTGTAGACATCCAACAGTTAAATTAACTTCAATAGTGCACAAACGACAAACCCTGGTTGGTAACATCCTTATGGCCAAACTTAAAAGAATAAGCAAGTAACTGTACAGATGACAATACAATTGAAAGAACAAGCCAAAATCATAGAAAAAAGATTCAAAGATAAAAAATATCCTAACTCAATATATTATCAGAATGCACTGGCTAAAACCGAAAACTAGACAGAAACAATGTCTTGTGAATCTAAAACACATGACAAGAAAACAACTGGCGATATAAGAAATGATCACAGTAATTTTTCTGTAACCACCAATATAACACATCTCATAGAAAATAAGAACATCTGCAGAAAACATTGGTATCTGATACAACACGACCCATACCTGGGACAGGTGATCCCTGACAGACCAGGCTTGGTGTTCAGGTCGAGCTCCAAAACCTTAATTGAATACCTGGCACCAAGCAAGTTTTCTCACCAAAGAAACCAAAACAAGCACTGCCCCCAGATAAAAACCTCCCACAGCTGGTACCCCAGGAAGTTCTTGCTTCTTCTGTAATTCACTAGGTTGTCATGTTTGTAAAAGCATTGTAACCACTGAATAATATCCAGTCTTGTGTCATCTCAGGAAACCAATTCAAAATTCAGACACAACTTGTCATGTAATTCCCGTTTGTTAAATTTATGTTATACAGTGCACAGTGTTAACATAACAATATATGGGCCGTACACACTTTCATCCCCTAAGAGTCCACTGAATGGACATAGACATAGCATCAAAAAGGTGACCATCAGACAAGGGGTCGGCAAAACACTTCACGAGACACACCATCATGATTTTTCCAAATTGGCAATCACCCCCATTGACATTTTTCCTTTGAAGTACCAACAATTTCCCAGTTGTTACAAAAAAGAGAACTATTTTGGATTTCCCCTTAAAAACCACCAACCCTCGGGGTTTAAATGAAGTGGTTAAAATTAAATCCGCTAAACACACCCTAACTGTGACCCATGTACAAAAAAATGGAAGAAAAAAAAAAAAAAAAAAGAAAAAATGGCCCGGGCGCACGTGTAGGAAAAAACCCAAGTCTAAAGGTTTCTCATTAAAAGTTTTTTTTTCAAAAAAAATGTCGCGGCTTTAACCGAAAAAAATTTAAAAACATGGGAACAAACTAACTTTACCTTTTGCGCGGTACCCCGCGCTTCATCAAAAGTAAAAATAACAAAAAACAAGAGTCTATATATGCTACATTATTGTAATTGGTTGTTACTTTTTTACGGTAATGACGTGAAAACACCTGTGATAACAGAGACCACGGGCTGCCGTATAAGGCTACGGGGGATAAACAGCCCGAAAAGCTTATAGTGGTGCCTCTAAAATAAAACGCAACACTAGAAGGTGGGGAAAATTTCTCTCTACTTTTTTTTTTTTACCAGTTTCAAATAACGCTATTGTCGCCCCCTCTCTTTCTTTTCTGCATCAAGTGTTGCAGGGGGCATTATCACTAAACTGATCAATACACAGCCAGAGCACTAACACTAAAGCAAATGTCTATTGGAGGCACCATTTTTTTTTTGGTTTTGTTAATCCCTAGCACTATTTTATACTACACAGGGGGTCATTTTTCATGACACCAATATTTTTCACACTGTCCCAAAACACTTAATCACTTTTGGGGGAATCTCACAGTTTTTATATTTAAACACATTCATCTTTTTTTTTCAAAAAATTTGGAAACAATAGATGCAAATCAAAACTTCCCCGACTCATGCGGAACACCCTAATGTTTTACAATGCAGACTGTACCAGTCATCAATGATACTATCCCTAATTCCATTATCCCAAATCCTCCCTTTTTAGCAGTATGTTTGTCATATGTGGGCGTTCCCGCACTGTGCGCCCTGCAGCCCAGATCAGTTTTTGCATAACCCCTTTCTTCTAAATACAAACATTTTTTCTGTAAAAATTTCTATACAGCCTTTCCCTATGACATCAACCTTGCTCTAGACATTAACGTAATCTCTCCCTCCTTCATATATACAATTTTTCACCCCACTATCATACGCCCCAAAACTTTTGCTTTTTTTTGGGGGGAAATTTTTGTCTGTAAACCTTAGTTGAGGAAGGTATCCCTGGAACTATTCTTTTTCCCTAGCATCCATCAAAGTCCTTTTAAAAAATTAAAAATGGGGAAAATTCAACATGCATAAATTGCCCTATTTTTAACGCACCTATTTTACAAAAGTTTCCCGAATTGTAACTATCAAAAAATTCAGTATACCGGCCTAAAAAGGGTGCTGACACTCGAAAATTTTAATTAAGGGCCCATTAAAAAAATTTTTTATTGAATTTTTAATAATTTGTCATATGTTTTAAATAATCAAAGAGTTAATACAACGTTTTGTCTATCCAAAGATTGGACAAAAAAACCGCCACAAAAAACGGGGGACCCGGGTCCAGAGACCCTCGTGTGAGGTTGATGACGGTGTCATCTCCAACCAATTCTCCTACACCGGATGAGCCCAGTCACATGAGCCGGGATTAGATTATCTTTTTATTCATTACTGTCTGACAATAAATTCCCCTCTTTAAGTGTGAACATGCCCTGAGAAGCCCGGGGAAACGGGGACGAAAAGCGAGTTTTTAGATTTTTTTATTTGTATGTGTTTTTTTTTCATTTTAAATAATTAAAATAACACGATCCCGCCCAATAGTGCAGACCACTTTAACCCCCTGAGCGCTACGCCCCAATTTTTTTTTATTTTTGACTGTATCTATTCACCACGAGGCTTTTCTTCAAACGTTGGAGTCCGGGACGCGAGCTGCGAGGTAAAAGCTCAAACTGAGCATTATGCTTATCTGAGAGTTGTGCCTCTGTTTTAACGCACAACATGAGGAGGTGAGCAAAATTGCGTATTTTACATAAAACTCCTGTCCTAACATAATTACACGATTGTGCGCCTTCTCTGTTTCATTTTTTTTTTTTATATTAACTACCAAATAGGATTATGACAGTAGCCGACCGCACTTGGGACCGGGAGAGGCAAGGGGCTTCATCATCGTCGGAGAAGAGGGGCGTCAGCATGCGCGTCAGGCAGTAGCGCAGCCAGCAATTGGTTCGTGGGCCGTGAGTCAGCAGGCATAGCAGCCGTGTGAGGTCGGACCAAGCTTGCCACGGTAAAACAAACCCACTTCGCAGATTCCAAGAAAGTAGCGGCACAGGGCTCAGCGAGGCAGCGCGCAGTAGTCACTCAGTGCGGAGCGTTGCGGTAAAATCCGATACTCGGCGGTGTGGCAGTTCTTTGGCTAAGACACCGGAGAGCCGAATATGGGTAAATGTTAAATCGGTAGGCAGAAAGTGAAGCTGGCCAGGGAGCTAACAGTTGCAACGCGACGGCCCTGCGTCAACACATGCAAGCGTCACCCATTCCGTTGGCCTGGGAGAACTGGCTCCAGATGTATCATGTGGTCCATACTGCCCGCCAGGCAGCAACAGCCCGCAAGCAGCAGCGCACAGTGGCACGCAGGCCATTGCAAGCCATCAAGCTCCAGCCCCTCTGCAGGAAGGAGCTGTTTCTCTTTGACATCATCTGCCGGTCCAGATGCTCCTGCTCCTCGCTACTCATGGCGCCAGCAGTCGTTCAGCGAGGCGAATGCAAAGAGACAACAGTATGCGTCCAACCATCCAAAGTTAGCATCAGCTGCCATTTCTCCTGTCCCAAGTTGTTGGTATTGCATTCCCTCCCTTTCAAATGGTGACTCTGCACCATTCAGAGAACTAATGGCTTGTGCCGAGCCGAGATGGAGAAGTTCCAAGCCGTAATTTATTTTCCAAAAGGCAGTACCACACTTCTCATAAATTATGTAGAACAGAAGGTGGGTCCCTAGTCCCTTGAGCTTATCGGTTTGTTTCCAAGGTGCACGGCAGCGCGGAGTCTGGAGCTGTAACTACGGTCAGGGCCAGTACATGTCTTTACGGCCCTGGGTTGAATGTGCCTTCCTGCCCGAGGCCACAACAACAACTTGGACAGTGATACAGCCGCTTCTCCTCCAGCATTGTCAAACTGCTGCACTGCGCAATGTCCCGCCTCCTCCTCCTCCACCATCACCCCCATCTCTAGCCTCCACAAGTACTGCCCAGTCATACCACATGTGTAGGGCGCATACGGTGTCACGCCAGTTCTAACACTTGGCTTGCCTCCGACAAAGTTTGTTACGGATGTGCGGTAGTGATCCACTGGACCACCACAAGCGATGATTGGTAAACCACGCCAGGGGAACGGATCTAAGTAGGGTCCGGGTTTCACCAGAGCCCGCCGCAAAGCGGAATGGACTTTGCTGCGGCGGATTACTACCAGGTCGCTACCCCTGACGGACTTCTTGCGGGGCGCCGAGTTTGCGTAGGTACAAAATCGTGAATGCAGGCTCGTAGTCGGGGACATCAGAGGTCAAACAGGCGGCAATGGTTTCGTGGTCAAGGGACGGAGCAGAAGGTACGGTACACAGTAAACGGAACAGACACTTTAGGATGCCTTTCCTCTCCAGGGCACAAGGCATATCGATTCGTGCAAAGGTGGCTGGGGAAGCGAGCAGGCTTAAATAGGGACCGGATGCCCAGTGAAAACCAATCACCGTGCACTGTCCCATTAAATCTCTACCGGCAGTGCCGTGCGCGGCTGCTACTAGAGGGCGCGCGTGCACCCGGGCGGCACGCAGGAGCCCGCGCGCCAGGACGGGACCAGGAGCGTGGACGTAAGTGAGGGCCCCAGACATGCCAGGAGGTGTCTGTCTGGCGTTGCGGGTGTGCCTGCGACCCGACGACGAGGGTCGCAGGGACACTCCGTAACAGTACCCACACCCTTAGGCCTCCCACTCTTTCTGCCCGCATAAACTTAAGACAAGAGACCCCTATCCAGGATGTTTTTCCGTCCGCTCCCCACGACCTCTCCTCTGGCCCAACCCCCTTCCCGTCCACCAAAAAAAAGAGTCTCCCCCGAACCGTCGTAGTGGCCAAAATCTCTTTGACGGCAAAAATATTGGTGGAATCAGCTACGGGAGATGGGGGAACCCCGGCCCGAGAGCAGCGGTTAAGGGTGCCCGGCTTCAGTAGGGAGACAGGGAAGGAGTTTGGATTGCGCATGGTCGGAGGGAGCCGGAGCTTGAAGGCCCCAGGATTAATGCGCCTCGGGACTTCCAAGGGAGCTAAGAATCGGGGACCCAGCTTGTCGCTGGGGATTTTTTAAAAAGGGTATATTTGGCAGACAGCCACACCTTATCCCCCGGACAAAGGAAGGGGGGGGGTCTTTTTTTTTTGTCCCCTTGGGTCTTTTAGGGCCGAGGCCCGAGCAGGGACTGCGGGGTCTCCCCCCAGACAGCGGATAGGTCACGGACCAGACTGTCCACAGCAGGGACATTGGAGAAGGCAGAGGGCAGTGGAAGGGGTGGGCGGGGATGCCGACCAAAAACAATGGAAAGGGGGATGCCCAGCGGAATCAGAGTCCAGGGAATTATACGAAAAAATTCCCCCCAAGGTAGTAGACTGGACCCCGTCATCTTGTTTGGCAGAAATGAAGTGGCGGAGATAAGTACCTAGGACCTGATTCACCCTCTCCACTTGCCTTGGATTGTGGGTGGTATGCAGAGGAAGTCCAGTTCCACTTGCAGTAGCGAGCAAGGCCCCGCAAAATCTCGAGACGAATGGACTCCCCTGTCCGAGACTATGTGTAAGGGGAGTCCACGTAGACGGAAAATGTGTTTAAAAAAATATTGGCTTGCCTCGGCGAACGAAGTTGTTACGGATGTGGTAGTGGATCCACTGGACCACCACAAGCAATGATGTAAGCCACACCAGGGGAACGGAATCTAAGTAGGTCCGGTTTTCACCAGAGCCCGCCGCAAAGCGGGATGGACTTGCTGCGGCGGATTACTACCAGGTCGCTACCCCTGACGTGACTTGCTTGCGGTGGCAGCCGAGGTGTTGCGTGGTACAAAATCGTTGAAGCAGGCTCGTAGTCGGGGACAGGCAGAAGGTCAGGACAGGGGGCAAAAGGTGTGGTCAAGGGACGGAGGCAGAAGGTACGGTTACACAGTAAAAGAAACAAGACATTTAGGAACGCTTCCTCTCCAGGCACAAGGCACTATCGATTCGGCAAAGGTGCTGGGGAAGAGGCAGGGTTAAAATGGGGACCGTGCCCGGTGAAGACCAATCACCGGCGCACTGTCCCTTTAAATCTCCCGGCAGTGCCGCGCGCGCGCTCTAGAGGGCGCGCGTGCACCCGGCCGCCAGGACGGGACCAGGAGCGTGGACGGGTAAGTGAGCCCCAGACGTGCCGGAGGTGCTGCGGCGTTGCAGTTGTGCCTGCGACCCGACACGAGGGTCGCAGGGACACCTGTAACAGAAGTCACACAGGGGAGGAACTGCTCCGCGTCATGCAGCAAGAAATCGATGTGTGGCTTTCTCCGCGCCAACTGCAAATCGGAACCATGGTGATGGACAATGGGAGGAACATGGTGTCCGCGCTGCAACTCGAGGAGGGATGGTCCATGCGCCCTGCATGGCGCACGTGTTCAATCTGGTTGTGAAAAGGTTCCTGAAGTCTTCCACCGATCTTCAGAACATTCTGAAAATGGCCAGGAAACTGTGCATGCACTTTATCTATTCGTACGAAGCCAGGAACACCCTCCTCGAGTTGCAAAGGCAGAACGGCCTCCCCCAACACACTCGGATATGCGATGTTTCCACCCGCGGGAATTCCACCTGCACATTTGGACCGACTTTTGAAGAGAGAAAGGCCAAAAAGATTTTTGATGATCCAGGCAGCAAAAAGTACTCCCCTATGAAACCCTTTGAGTCATCCAGTGGCACTCTGAGTGACACCTCCCTTTTGTTGGGGCATTCGGGGGGCGACGTTATTTGTCAGTCGCCAGGACAGGGGATGAAAACGTATTCCAGCTTCTGTCCTGGAAAAATGTGAAAAATCTGCTGGGCGGGGACTGGAGACGTGGCCACACCGGGCCACATATCTTGGGGGACTGAAATGGAGGAGGAGGACTTTGGGCAAACATTGTCGGGTGAAATGAGTGGATTTTCTACCCGGTGACAAGAGAGGAGGAGCGGGGCGCTGGAGGGGGGGGATGGAGATGAGGAAGAGAGGCAGTGACCCCCAAAACACCGTGGCATATAAAAAAAATGGGGGCAGGGAGCCCCTCGGAGTACTTGTGCAGATGGCCCGCAGCATGTTTATTTGCCTGGCTAGTGCAGCCGAATAGTAGCCCCGGGCAAGGGATGACTTTTGGCTCCCCCCCTATTACCCTCCTCCGGTCCAAAAGGGGACCCTTTTTCCCCAGCTTTGAGGGGGAAGAAAAAATAAAATACTTAGGCAAACCCTGTATATTTTCCCCGCTGCCTATGTGCGGCATGCCCTCCCTACAGGTCGCCCGGGGGGTTCCTCACGCTCACGAAATACTGCGCGGCTGCTGGGGGAAGGGGGGGGGGGTAGGAGCTGTACCAGCCCATCATAGTAACCAAAGTTGGAGTCCTGATACAGTTCCTTCACCCCCTATGAGGAGGGCAGCGCAGCAGCAGAGGCCCTGGACGTCCCTGAACCAACGGGTTGGGGCCTACTTGGGGACACCCTCTGCCACCTCGTTAAAAGATCCGCTGGATACTGGGCACCAAACGGGTTTGTGGGCCGCAACTTCCCGAGTTTGCAGTGGAGAAGCTGTCCTCCCCGGCCAGTATGTGGCACAGAGGGGGTTTTTTCAGTGCGGGGGGGGCCATCTTTCCCCCCAAGGGAGAACCCTTGCCCCACGGGAAATGGGGAACAGCCCTTTGTCAAATGAATCGGGCGGGAGGGCCAGGATTTCCACACACCAACCCTTGGGCGTCAGTCGGGGTTAAAAATCCCTGCCTCAGCCACTATTCTGATGCCGCCCCCGCCTGATCCCACTTTGACAGTTTCCCATCGCCACCCCCTCTTTCCCGGGGCTGTATTGCCCCCACCCCAACACTCTGTCATTTGCCCCCTATCTCATGCGCGCTGGTTGCGTTTCCGTGACATCCACACGTTCATTGTGCACGTCTGACCTCATGCTGCGCTGTGGTGCTGCCATGTCCTACACTTGTCATTGGCCCCTCCTGACCTCATGCTGCGCCGCCCTTTACCCCCGCCTCAGTCATTGTCCACTCTGTGGTTCCTCCTTTTTGCCACCTCCAGAATGTCTTGTCCCTCTTGACCTCATGTGCTGCGTGACTCCGCCGTGCCCTCCCCACTGTGTCCCTTTGCCACTGCCTGACCTCAGCTGCGCCGCCGTGCCTCCGTTAGTCATTGTGCCCTCTGTGGCTTTTCCCCCTGTTTTGCCACCTCCAATGTCTTTTGCACTCCTGACCTCATGCTGCTGCTGTACTCCTGCCCTCCCTCCACACTTTCATTGTGCCACTGCCTGACTCTCTGCGCCGCCTGACCCCCGCCTCAGTTTGGCCCTCTGTGGTTCCCCCGTTTTCCCCTCCGAAAAGTCATGACCTCCCCATTTGATTGTGCCCCTCTGTGGCCCAATATGTTTTTTCCGCCCCCGAAAGTCATTGTGCCACTGCCTGAAACTATGCTGTGCTGTCTGACCTCCACATGTGGATTGTGCCCCTGTGGGGTAAAATGTTTTGCCGCCCCCAGAAAGTCATTGTGCCACTCCTATTTCAACTGTGCCCCCGTGCCTCCACACTTTTTTTTGTCCCCTTTGGGCCCAATACTGTTTTGCCCCCCTCCAGAATTATTGTGCCACTGCCTGATCAATGCTGCCGCCGTACCTCCACCTTGTGATTGTGCCACTCTGTGGCCAATACTGTTTTGCCGCCTCCCAAAAGTATTGTGCCATGCCTATTCATGCGCTGTGCGTGACCTCCACACTGTTGATTGTTTCCATCTGTGGCCTAAAACTGTTTTTCCCCTCCCAAATGTCATTGTGCCCTGCCTATCTCATGCTGCTGCTGTCGTGACCTCCACACTGGTGATTGGCCCCCTTGTGGCCTAATACTGTTTTGCCGCCTCCAAATGTATTGTGCCCTCCCGATCTCATCTGCGCCGCCTGACCTCCACACGTGTGAGTGCAAACCCCTTTTGGCTAATACTGTTTTTTCCGCCTCCGAATTCATTGTGCCACTGCCCGACCCATACTGCTGCCGCCGTGACCTCCACCTGTGGATTGTGCCCCTCTGTGGCTAATTTTTTTTGCCGCCCCAGAATGTCATTGGCCACTGCCTGCCTCAATGCTGCCACCTGACCTCCGCTCTCAGTCATTTGCCACCCGTGGGGTTCCTCTGTTTTTCCACCCCCAAATGTCTTGTGCCCTGCCTCACCTCACTGCTGTGGGGTGCCGCCGCACCTCCCCACTCTTCACTAAGTTTCCACCCAGTTCTCAGCTTGTTTTTTTTTCCAGCTTTCGCTGGAGATTTTTCAGGGTACATTCCCTGAGTTTTTTGGTCAGTTTTGCCCCCTTAAAATGCCAGGGGAAATTTTTTAGTGAAGCGACTTAAAAGGGGGCGGCAGTCATCTGGGGTCATACTAAAACCAACATTGTATGAAGACCAAACCAAGCTCCTCTGCATATTTTTGCAGGCCAAGTTTACAGCCCATCAGGGTTTTTCAGCCGGGAAAAACGCTTTTTAACGCGATTCGGGAAGCCGAATTTTTTTTTTGACAAAATTCGGGGAAGTGACCGAACGAATTTTTGAAAATTCCCCATCTCTAGTTATAATGGGTCCCTGCGCTCCTATTTTGATTTTGGGCCCGGATTGCCAACCCCCCTAGCTCAACAACCTCTTTTTTCATTTTTTTCTGTATTTTGAACTGTCCGCCTTTAATTTGATTGGGGCAATTCTTCCCATAGGGGTTTTAATGGGCCTGTCGCTCCTATTTTGATTGGGTGGTTCTGCCCCAAAGAGAAAGTTACAGAATTTTTAATTACTGTATTTCCCGGCAATTTCCAATATCCAAATTCCCCGATGTTGCCCTTTTTTGATTTTTTGGAAAATGATTTATTTATGGTTTTTTTTTGTGGTTTGGCTCTTTTTTTTGATAAAGGTTTTCCACCTAATAAAAAGCGATGTTTTAATTATAACTCCATCTGCCCGGCATTTTTAATGATTCTCGCTGATTTCCACCTTCTCGATTCGGAATACTGTTCGCAGTCCCTTCTTTTCGCCTAAGTCCCTTCTGCGCCCCACACACTGGCGAGGCGTGGTGAACTTTTCACCGCATGTATGAGCGCACCTCCTCGGACAGCGAATATTAGACACAGTCCCGCACTGCGCCTAAGTCCCGCACTGCGCCTCACACACTGGCGAGGCGTGGCGGACTTTACACCGCATGTATGAGCGCAGCTCGGGCGCCGACATACATGAGGCGCATCTTTCACATTCGAGCGCTCGAAAAAGTGCGCTCCGACGTGGCGAGCTTCATACATGTCGCCCAAGTTTTCTTGTGAGGTATGTTATGGAATCGGAGAGATTGTTCACATCTTTCATATTCTTACTCCTTCTCCCGTGCGTGACATATATATGAATCTTTTCGTTTTGTGTGCCATCTCTCTTCTTTGTGTGATTTATGTTGAATAATATTTTGTTCCTTTGTGTGATTTGGGTATAGATAGTAGATTTGTGCATTGTGAGTTTGGGACTTATTTATCACAATGAATTAATCAACATGTGTTTGGCTTTCATTTTCACCTTTTTTGGGTTTTGTTTAAAACTTTTTTGGTTTTAGCCTTCGCTAACACTTTTTTGGTGTGGACAGAGGCCAAGCATAATATTATATTGTGTACTTCATTTGTTTTCTACGTGACCCAAATTGATTAGTTCAAAAAAGATGGTATTAGTGTTTTTGGAAATGGAATGTATTTTATGTATAGGTGTGTTTATTTACTATTATTGTACATGCTATCAGTTCATTCTGGCACAGTCTAGTAATGTGTAATGTTTCGACTTGGAAAATGAGTCTTTCTCTAGCATAATACAATTGCCAATGTACATAGTTTATATCCCCAATAGGCAGTACTTAAAATTGGTACCACTTTGGGGTTTATATGACATTTTAATAACTTTTTTGTCACGTCAAGGGAGGTACAGTGAGCCCTGACTGGAACCCAGCCCACTGTCCCTGCCTACTTGACGTGCTGCCCAGGGCGGCAGACGGCAACTGGGCGACAGTCCCTGCGCTGCTAGAGTGCAAGGGGCCATCGGGAGGAAGAATAGTCAGACAGTCCGGGTCAATACCAAAACGGGAACGCCAAAGCCACAAATCAGAACCAGAGGGATAAACGTAAACAAGCCAGGGTAAAAAGCCAAACGGGAGCGAGGTACAAAATCAGAAGACAAGCCGAGTTAAGTAAACAAGCCGAGGTCAGGTACACAAGTAAACAGTACAATACAAATCACAGGAAAGCAAGGCAGCCAGGAAATATCACAGGCGCAGCACTCAGCTAGCAGGGAGTCTAAATGTGTTTCCCGGACACCGCCCCTGTAGCTGATTGGAGTAGCCTCTGGGTCCTCCCATTGGCTGGTGTGACACGCCCCCTGTCCGCAGTGGCTGGGTGTCTGTCACTCACAGAGCTGCCAGCAGCAAGTGTATCAGGGTGGGGTTGCAAATCAGCTGCTGCAGCCTGTTGATCCCTGCAGCCTGAGTGCAGCCTAGCCCTGACATTTTTATTCCATTTTATGTGCAGAATCCCAATTCTGTGTTGTTGTTTTTTTATAACATGACAGTTTTATAGGCTACATATAATCATATAATCGTTGCTGTGATCCCTTAATAAAGTGGAGCCAAGGAGACCCAAAGACCAGTCAGAAAAGGCCAGAGTTGAAGTGATAAAATGGGAAGAGAGACTCTAGCTGCTACACAATACTTAAATGAAGTCTCCAGATTGTAGCTGTTAGTTGGATATTCTTATTTATTCCTGCACAATGCCTAAAAATAGAAAGGCACAAAAAGCTTAAATGATCCAAGACATTTTTTATTTGCATACTTACAATAAATATATATATAACATAATCAAAAAAATTCCTATATATATTTCATACATATGATATAATATATATATATATTATTTAATATATATATATTATATATATATATATAATATATATATATATATATATATATATATAATATTTATATTTTAAATTTAATATATAAATTATATAATATAAAATATATATTATATATATATACTGGTCCCCCTGGCTACTTTACACTGTATCAGTGTGTCATATCTTCAGTGTCGTCCCATGAATAAAAGCTATACTTAATCAGGCATTTTAAAATCAAGTCTCTGCAAAAATACTTATACCTTATACCCAATTAATACATAAAATTTGAGTAAAATATACATGATGCTGTATCATAAGTTCCTGCAAATATATTAGTAAAATCTCCATCTAAATTCATAAATAACATAAAACAAAAATAGATATTGCTTAGGTAACATGAAACATTATAGAGTATACATCTTTACAGTATCCATAGCCATAACAACAAAGAATAAAGGTTTTTCTACATTACTGGACTAGAAGGAAGATTGGGTTTGGACAGCACTGAATTCGTCGACATCCAAAACACAACATTCAAATACAACAGATAGCCCCAGGGAAAGCAGCCAAAAAAACTACCACATGAAAAAGACACAAGAAGAAGTTTTCCCCTCTATTATTTTTTGCTGACAAATGTGCTTGAATGTGCTTAAAATTCTCATAGAATAGAGAGGGATACTCAAATATTTCCTGCAGCTGGCTCAGGCTTAAACCAGCCAGTAAAAAAGCCATATGGGAATACTTACTAAAACCTAGGGTTATACTGTGTGTTGCAAAAGTATTCATATCCCTTGAACTGTTTATCATTTTTAAACATTACTGCCACAATTAAAATCCAGTGTCGCCAATTGCTTTTAAAAGTCACCAAATTAGTAAATAGTGTACATATGTACGTAATTTATTCTCCGTATAACTACAGCTGTATTGTAAAGGCCACAGAGGTTTGTTAGGAAACATTAGTGAACAAAGTGCAGCATGAAAACCAATGAACACCCTAGACAGCCCAAGCTCTGAACATCTCACAGAGCACTGTTCAATCTATCATCTGTAAAGTAAAGGAGATAACCCACCCAAACATGGCCATCCACCTAAACTGACAGCCATGACAAGGAGACCACTAATAAGAGGAGCAGCCAAGAGACCCATGGTCACTATGGAGAATCTGTCCACAGAACAACTATTAGTCCTATACTCCACAAATCTGGTCTTTATGGAATAGTGGCAATAAGAAAGCTTTTTTAAAAGCAAGCCATAAGAAGTCCCATTTGCAGTTTGCAAAAATCTATGTAGGGGACAGGGCAAGCATGTGGAAGAAGGTGCTCTGGTTAGATTAGACTGGCAGCATCATGAAATGGGAATGCTTTGCTTCAGCAGGGACTAGAAAGCTGGTCAGAGATGATGGGAAAATGGATAGAGCTAAATAACAGGCAATCCTGGTAAAAACAAATCTACAAAAGGCTGCTAAAGATTTGATACTTTCAGCAGGACAATGGCCCTAAACATACAGCCAAAGCTACAATGGAATGGTTTAAATCAAAGAATATTCATGTGTTAAATGACCCAGTCAAAGTCCAAACCTAAATCCAGAATATGTGGCAGAACTTAAAAATTACTGATCACAAACATTTGCCAGCCAATCTGACTGAGCTAGAGCTATTTTGCAAGGAAGAATGGTCAAAAACTCTAGCCCCTAGATGTGCAAAGCTTGTAAACACATACCCCAACAGACTGCAGCTGCCATTGCAGCTAAAGTTGGATCTGTAAAGTATTGACTCAGGGAGTTTACATATAAATGCCACACTTTTCAGTTTTTTCATTTATAAAAATTTAGTAAAGTAGGTATAATTTTCTTTACCCCACACAACTACTTGGTGCTTTGTATTGCTTTATCACAAACAATATCAATAAAATACATTTAAGTTTGTGGCTGGAACAGTTAAAGAGGTATGAATACTTTTGCAACCCATTGTATGTTTCAGTCCATGCATGAAAGCTTTACTATAGGTATTTAGATGTATGTGCTCAACATAAATGCAAATATAGACATGAGTGAGTCCTCACAGTATAAGAGCTGGTATTGAAAATCGCACCCAGGAAAATTAATACAATATACAAACTACACACATACCTAAATATACAGTTGAAACCAGAAGTTTACATACACTATATAAAACGACACATATGCATGTTTTTCTCACTATATGACATGAAACCAGAATAAATCTTACCTGTTTTAGGTAATTAGGATTACCAAAATTATTTATATTTGCCAAATGCCAGAATAAGAGAGAGAGATAATTTTTTAAGGCATTTTTATTACTTTCTGCAAAGTCAAAAGTTGACATACATTTCGTTAGTATTTGGTAGCATTGCCCTTAAACTGTATGACTTGGGTCAAATGTTTTGGATAGCCTTCCATAAGCTTCTCACAATAGTTGGTAGGAATTTTGACCCATTCCTCCTGACAGAACTGGTGTAATTGAGCCATGTTTGTAGGTCGCTTTGCTCACACCTGCCTTTTCAGTTTTGCCCATAAATTTTCAATAGGATTGAGATCAGGGCATTTTGATGGCCACTCCAAAACATTGACTTGGTTATCTTTAAGCCACTTTGCAACCAGTTTGGCAGTATTCTTCGGGTCATTGTCCATTTCGAAGACCCATTTCCGCCCAAGCTTTAACTTCCTGGCTGATATCTGAGGTGTTGCTTCAGTATTGCCACATAATCTTATTTCCTCATGATGCCATCTATTTTGTGAAGTGCACTAGTCCCTCCTGCAGCAAAACCACACCGCAACATAAAGCTGCCACCCCCATGTTTCACACTTGAGATGGTGTTCTTAGGCTTCCAAGCTTCTTTCTTTTTCCTCTAAATATAACAATGGTCATTATTGCCAAACAGATCAATTTTAGTTTAGTCAGATCACAGGACATGTCTCCAAAAATGTATGTCTTAGTTCCTGTGAGCGTTTGCAAACATTAATCTTGCTCTTATTTGTTTCTTTTGGAGTAGTGACTTCTTCCTGGCAGACTTGTAGAGAAAGAGATAAATTCCGGATTCAGGTAAAGTAGAAAAAATGCACTTTATTGGGTAAACAGTAAAAACAATTAAAAATCTATCGCTATAATTTATGCGTTTCGAGCCAGTTCCTGGGCTCTTAGTCGTAATATACACAAAGCAATGCTCCAACCCCTTAAATACCCTCCTAGATCACAAGCATAGAAGCACCTGAGAATTAACCCTTAATATGCTACAAATAATGTTAAACGTATGTCAAAAAGCAACGGCATATATCTGAGACAAAAAAAACAAAACAAAAAACAAGAAAAATACATAATCAAACACACAATACGATACAAGATTCACATCAAAGAATTTGTTTAATACAAATATAGAAGGTCAGACCTGTAGTTTAATCCCTGAGGGAAACGGGTGTCCAGAGTAAGGATCCAGTAAGCCTCACGATATGTGAGGGATTTCCTTCAATCACCACCCCGTATAGGTCTTTTAACCCCTTCTATAGCTCTTACTCTAAAGAATGTCATGTCACTTTGATGAATCTCCTTAAAGTGTTTAGCAGCTCCGGAAAGAATTTTTATGTTGGGATATTTTATGTCATGTACGTGTTCCCTGATCCTGACGTGTAATGATCTCTTCGTGCAGCCTATGTATTGTAGGTTGCACTGTTCACACCAGATCATATAAATGACGTATGTGCTATGGCAATTCAAAAAACTATATCTATTCGGTTGACAATGTTTTTGCTGAGGATATTTTTCTATATTCTAGATATATAGATGATACCTTATTAATTTGGCAGGGACCATCTTCTTCAATATCTAAATTTGTAGACTACATCAATAACAATCGAGAAAATCTCAGATTTACATATGAATACAGAGACAACACAATTACTTTTCTAGATCTAAAATTAACAGGTGATGTTACTAGTGGCAAAATACATTCTTGCTCATATAGGAAACCCATTTCTGGAAATGGTCTTTTGTGTGCTTCCAGTTGTCATCCTAGGCATATTATCAATAACCTACCAGTAGGTGAGTTTGTTCGGGCCAGAAGAAACTGCAGCAAAACAGAGGATTTTGAGAAAGAAAGAACAATTATCACACATAGATTACAGGAAAGGGAATACAAACCATGGTTGATCCATAGGGCGATTAAGAAAGTAGAAAACAGGGAAAGAACAACTTTGTTACATAGTTCCAAGACAGATGGTAACAAACAAGGGAAACATTCTTTATGTTTCATTACTCAGTATAGCTGCCAATATACACAGGTTGTTAATATCATACGTAAATATTTACCTATACTTTCTGTTGACCCTATTTTACGTACTATTCTTAAGGGAGGATGTGAGTTCATTGCTTCCAGACCTCGAACTATTGGTAATATGGTTTCCCCGAGTTTTTTTCCTGTCACAGAAAATAATCGTAAGTCCCAGTGGTTAGACTTTACGGGTTCCTTTAAGTGCGGAACAAGTAGATGCAGTTTATGCAAGTACATGATCAAAAGTTCTGAATTTACATCTTGTGTCACAGGTCAGACCTATCCTATTCCCAGTTTTTTGCATTGCCATAGCACATACGTCATTTATATGATCTGGTGTGAACAGTGCAACCTACAATACATAGGCTGCACGACGAGATCATTACACGTCAGGATCAGGGAACATGTACATGACATAAAATATCCCAACATAAAAAATCTTTCCGGAGCTGCTAAACACTTTAAGGAGATTCATCAAAGTGACATGACATTCTTTAGAGTAAGAGCTATAGAAGGGGTTAAAAGACCTATACGGGGCAGTGATTGGAGGAAATCCCTCACATATCGTGAGGCTTACTGGATCATTACTGTGGACACCCTTTTCCCTCAGGGATTAAACTACAGGTCGGACCTTCTATATTTGTATTAAACAAATTCTTTGATGTGCATCTTATATCGTATTGTGTTTTTGATTATGTATTTTTCTTGGTTTTTTTTGTTTTGTTTTTTTGTCTCAGCTATATGTCATTTCTTTTTGACATACATTTAACATTATTTGTAGCATATTAAGGGTTAATTCTCAGGTGCTTCTATGCTTGTGATCTGGGAGGGTATTTAAGGGGTTGGAGCATTGCTTTGTGTATATTACGACTAAGAGCCCAGGAACTGGCTCGAAACGTGTAAATTATAGCAATGGATTTTTAATTGTTTTTACTGTTTACCCAATAAAGTGCGTTTTTTCTACTTTACCTGAATCTGGAGCACGAGTGCCGGAATTTATCTCTTTCTATACAAGCCTGCAGCTAAGACGTCTACAGCTGGATGTCCGCTTCCGTAGCACCGTGTGTGGAAGGATTATTTGCACAACCTCTGATTGCCTGAGTTCCCTGGTGAGCGTTTATCTATTTTTTCTTTTTTCTATACAGTTGGCTGAGATTTATGCTCCCAGGTGATTCTCTTTTGTGTGGCATTTAAAGGACTGAGCGTAGTTTATATTCACGCCAGGAGGTTTAGCACTTTAACATGGATGATAATATAAACGCACAAGTCTCCTCCCAGAGACAGGATTTTTGTTTCTCTATCGATAATTCTGATAGGAGAAATAGAGCACAACGAATTTTTGGCAAAGATGGACTAAGTGCGAGACAGGAGAATTTGGATCTTAAACAAAAGATGTTCGATCTGGAAAAGACGATGTCTAAACAGTTGAAACTCTGGTGGGACAGCACCACTTTACAGACGTATCTGGAAAAGAACATGATCCCTAGAGGTCTCAGACTCAATAAATTCCCCACATTCACCTGTGACCAGTCTTTCATTGATCAGTGGAATGATGCCTTGAGTTGCTGCTCTCTGAAACTCATGCACCTTATTGTTGAGCACGAGCACAAATCACTTATTACACTAGAGACTAATTTACAAGAGATTAAACAGTCTATTGTGCCATACAGGGATGATCCAGTTTTTGTACAGATGAATGACAAAATTAAATCTAATCTAGCCAAGTTGGAGGACACGATCACCCTGGTCAAACAGACTAAATATGACCGTGACTGTCTAGATTATGCCCAAGGAAAAATCTATAAGTGGCAACAGGACAACTTCAATAAGGATTACCCAAGATCGATCCTAAGGAAATTTAAAAATAAGAGACGCAATAAGAAAGTGTCTTTTTTGCCTTTAAATGGAGACAGTACTGAAACATATACAGACACGTCCGATTCAGAGGGTTTATCATATTCAAGAGATGATCTCATGGCTGGCAATCTATCAGATATACCCCGGGCTTCAAAAAACATGGGTGGAATCAGGGGGCACGCACGTCCACCAAACGTGTCCGGAGGGCGGGCAAGAGACACAAGAGGCCCACCATAAAGTTACCAGACGAGACAACCCCTGAGATTCCCCCAGAGAACGTAGATGAGGAGAGTAATCCCAATATATCTAGTACAATGTTAAATCTCTCAGCATGTATTTTGACTACTGATCAGGTCAATGTTTTGAGCCAAGGTTTGAAGAGCCCCGGACCTGGCTCGAAACGCGTAAATTATAGCGATGGATGTGTAATTGGTTGGACTGTTTTCCCCATCAAGTGCGTTTTTTCTAGTTTACCTGAATCTGGAGCACGAGTGCCGGAATTTATCTCTTTCTATACAAGCCTGCAGCTAAGACGTCTACAGCCGGATGTCCGCTTCCGTAGCACCGTGTGTGGAAGGATTATTTGCATAACCTCTGATTGCCTGAGTTCCCTGGTGAGCGTTTATCTATTTTTTCTTTTTTTCTTCCTGGCAAAGTGGCCTTTCAGCCCCTGTTGATACCGAACTCGCTTCACTGTGGATAATGACCCAATCTTACCAGATTCTGCCAGCATCTTCACAAGGTCTTTTGTTTTTGTTCTTGGGTTGATATGCATATGTCAGACCAAAGCACATTCATCTCTGAAACACATATCCCATCTCTTTCCTGAGCGGTATGATGGCTGGACATTCCCATCTTGTTTGTACTTGCATATAATTGTTAGTACAGATGCACGAGGCACCTTCGGGTATCTGGAAATTGCACCCAAGAATTATCCAGCTTTGTTGAAGTCGACAATTCTCTTCCTGATATCTTGGCTGATTTCTTTACACTTTTCCATGATGTTACATGCAGAAACAAAGCACAGTCCACGTACCCAAAACACATTAAGACTAGTTTTGAGCGAACTGTTCGAGAAAAGGCTCGTTTGAGTCGAACTTTAGGTTTTTTAGAACTCGAACAGAACCAAGCTTTTTACAGTAGTTTGCGTAAAGTTAGCGTTCGCCATGTGCATTTGGCACGGCACTTGTTACTTTCAGTTTGCTTTTTCCTGTACTTTTGGCACCATCCAATCAGTGCAAACAATAGAGAAGTGTCCAAAAATGTCACCAGTGAGGGTGTAGGGATCTCATTGGCTGCTGAAATCACATGACCCTGTTCTATTACACTGTATTTCCTGTTGAACACCATTTCGACATTAGTCTCTGTACTGAACACACTGCTCTCGAATGCATGCAAGCACCAAATTTCGCAGCAATTGTAGAAAGGAAAAGCTGCTAGTTAGATTAGTCAGGGTGTGGGGAACAGTAAGCTTAGGGAATTATACACAACAAAAGTTAGGGAGTTTTAAATTGCTGCCTGCATTTTTCACATCTTCAGTCTGCTGTTTTGGGGGTACAGCCAATGAAGAAGATACAGTTAGCACCGTTGCAGATTATAGGGATTCAAGAACACTTGTGATTTGCTGTCTTGCTGTCAGGGTTTTTCCATAACACCCCGTTAAACAGATATTCCATAGAAAAAAATCTGTTTCTAATCGTATTTGCCAGTTGAAAATTATAGGGATATAACAACACTTGTGATTTGGTATCTTCCTGTCAGGGTTCTTCCATAAGACCCCATTTCACAGATATTCCATCGAAAAAAATTCTGTTTCTAATTGTATTTGCCAGTTGCAAATTATAGGGATTTAACAACACTTGTGATTTGCTGTCAGGGTTCTTCCATAAAACCGCATTCAACAGATATTCCATTGAAAAACTTCTATTTCTAATCCTATTTGCTAGTTGCCAATTATAGGGATTCAAGAACAGTTGTGATTTGCTGTTTTTCTGCCAGGGTTCTTCCATAAGACATCGTTCAACAGACATTCCATTGAAAAAATTCTATTTCTAATCCTATTTGCCAATTATAAGGATTCAAGAACAGTTGTGATTTGCTGTCTTTGGAGTAGAGTTCTTCAATAAGATACTGTAAACAAATCTTTACATTTTTAATATTTATCTTTTTGAACATGAAGCGAACTAGAGATGGTAAGCAAGCAAGGAGGAGCGTAGGGCGTGAAGCTAGAGGCACGAGACAAGGCACTACTTCAAGTGCTACAGGCAACACACAAGTGAACACATTGCCAGTCGCAGGACAGTCAGGCCTGTCATCGCTTAGTCGGTTTCCTGTGCGTCAACTTACTGAAGATCGGCGCAAATCTGTTCTTCAGTGGTTAACACACCCTTCATCCAGCAGTTTTACCTTCTCTTCCTCTCAGTCAAGGGCACAAATGTCATCATCATCAGCAGTCCAACCTGAAGGCCAAATGTCACTCAATATACAGACCACTCTAGATAATCCCTATTCTCAAGAGGCCAAAGAGAATGATTTTGTCTGCTGTGACGCCCAACCAATGATGCCCTCAAAGGAGGAGAAGGAAGCTGGTCCGTCGGCAGAAATCCCAAGTGGTCAGCAATGCCTCGCAGTGCCTGTGGCTTCTAGCCCGCAGCTTGAGGATGTAGACTGTCAGGAAGAGGAAGTCACCTGCCATGATGATGATGATGACATTTGTGGATCCAACATGGTCTTTTCAGCAGCAGCTGGCAAGCTCATCATCAGTGGAGGAGGAAGATGATGGGGTAGTGTCAGTGCGGGCCCGGCCTGAGAAAGGGAGAGGGTGGTCGCACAAGTCCGCTGACCTTACTCCGCCAGCCATGGTCATTGGTGGCAGCAGAAACACCGCTAATGGGTTTTCTTCGTCAAAGAGGTCCAGCACCTGTGAAACCTGGGCCTTTTTCAATCAAGCCTCAGATTCGCTGAGTGACGTCATATGCCGATTTTGTTTTCAACGCGTTAGTAGAGGAAGGTGTTTAAGCACCACAAGCATGAACAGGCACATGCATGTAAAGCATGAATTGCTGTGGAAGAGTCACTTGGAGAAAAAAGGCCACACAGGTCCTGGGCTTCCAACTACCTTGACATCTTCTGCCTCCTCCTCCTCCGCCACTTCCAAGCCCAAGCGGTCCTCTGCTGCCGATGTGCCTGAGCAGCATGAACAAGCAACATTCCCAGTCCCAGACACCGTCGGCTGATTCCAACCACCAGCAACACAATCTACACCTTCCCCTTCCACCAGTGTGACTTGCATGCCGTACAGAAGCCAGTCCACCAGCCAGTCTTCTGTGTTCCAGGTTTGGGAGAAACGCTTTCACCCCAGCCATCCCAAAGCCGAAAGCCTGAATGTCGGCATTGCCAGACTTTTGGCATTGAAAATGTTGGATTTCCACCTGTCATGTTCCCAATATCAGATGCCGAGCAGGCATTTCTTCACCAGAAAAGCTGTCCTTGCCCCGTCCCACCACGTTGCAGGAAAGATCTCCAGCGCATTGGTTACATCTGTGTCCACCAAAATCCATCTCACTACAGACACATGAACTAGTAAGCACAGTCACTGACTGCTTAATGGGTGAGTTTGGTGGATGACAGTGCCTCTTGTGATGGGTCTCAGCGGACACCCTTCCACACTGCTGCAATGGAGCAGAGTCCAGATCTCCAACCTCGACGGGTAGCATCCTGTGCCAAGAGAAACCAGACCGTTCACAAATTAATTTGTCTTGGAGAACATCAACACACAGATCAACAGCTGAGGACCGCTATGCGCTCTCAGACCGACCAGTGACAGAGTACACAACTCTCAGAAAATAAACCTGCTCTTCGCTCATCAGAGCTTGCGCCTGGCAGGAAACAACACAATCCGGCACAACGGCTTCAAGTGAGTATACTTTATTGCAAATTAAATATGCAGCGGTACAAACATGTAAAAAAGCTGGCACTTAGCCAACGCGTTTCGGGCCACTTGTGCCCTTGTTCACGGCTAATTAAAAAATGTCACAAACAACATTTAAAAACAAGCACTAACCAATTAGCAGTTTGCATGAATGTGATGTTAAACTTGATTTAATAAAGGTATACTCTTAATATCGACAATTAAAGCAATGTATCTATAATGAGTTTTTCATTTTATTAGTATCAAAAGTTTAAAACAGCATATCAGCAAAATAGCCTAGCTTTTCAGACATTCTCAATAATGCTTTTATAGTATGCAATTGCGGTTATGTTTCTCCAAGCCTGGAGTAGTCCAAATGGATCTTCAGCGCTGAAGCTTCAAGCGCTCTTTACTAGCAGCTGGTACAGCTTGCTAGACGTTGTTCACCTTCCTGCGATGACGGCTGTCTGGGGTGTGTGCTCTGCTGCTCTGTGACGTTTCCGGGTCCTCCCCCTTTCTCAAGCATAACGGATACATGGTCTGTCTTCTTTTTATACACATTCTATCCAACTTTGGCATACTAGTAATTTTCTATAGAAGACAAATACATATAAGCTCCTAATAACAGAAGTCATAAAAATACGTTAAAATTACACTCTTCATTAAGCCCATTTGGGCTGAGTGAATCGAGTGTAAAGATCCAGTAGACCTCTCGCTGCATGAGATTTTTATTAATCTGTGATTCATCAACACCATGAATTTGTTCAATTACCTGCCATTTAAGGTCACAGACATTATGTTTTACTTCATAAAAATGTCTGGCTAACGAGCTTTCTCCATATTTTTTGTTATCTTTTTTATCTAGGGTTGGGAAAAGTACCTGCTATTTCTTTATATCTTCGAATATTTGATTTATGTTCATTAAGTCTAATTTTAATTTTTCGAGATGTTTGACCTATATACACCATACCGCAGGGGCATTTTAATAAATATATTACGTTTTTTGAGTTGCATGTATGGTAACCTTTAACTTCTATCGAATGGCCCTTCAGAGGATGTGTTATTTTCGGGCCCTTAATAATGCCTGTGCAGTGTTGTCAGGATAAGCAGGGAAACGTCCCTGTCTGTACTATTCCCAATGTTTGTTGTCTGTTGACATTGTTTTTAATAAGGTCCGCTCTAATGAGCTGATTACCTATAGTTTTGCCTTTTTTATAAACAAATTTTGGAGGTGTGCCAAATAATTTACCATATTTTCCATCTTTATGTAAAATTTTCCACCATTTTTTATTGTGTTTTTAATCATCTTAGAATGGCTATCATATGTGGAAATAAACAAAAGGTTGTCTTTATTTTGTTCAGTTTTTTTCTTTTCTTTCCTTAACTCCTGTACATTTAATTTACCAATTTCCTCTCCTAGTCTTTCTAATTCATCTGTATTATATCCTTTCTGTGAGAATTTTTTTATCATATCACGGATATGTTTATAAAATTCTTCATCATCAGAACATATTCTCCATGTACGGATAAATTGACTTTTAGGTATTCCCTTGAAGATTTGTGGGGCATGAAAGCTCTGTCTAGATAGGAGATTATTTTTATCAATATTTTTTCTATATAATGTTGTTTGTAATTGGTTCTTATTTTTCTTATTTGGTAATTGTAAATTGTATTGATGGGTGGCACAAATTTAGATATTCAAAAAAATTATCAAGGGCTATCTCTGATCCAATCCACACTAAGAAGACATCATCCACATATCGCAACCAAGTCGCAATATGTGCACGGTCTTCAAAAGTATTAACAAATTTTTCTTCAAACGCGGACATGTATATATTAGCAAAACTCGGTGCGACTGGCGATCCCATACTGGTTCCTTGTTTCTGTAGATAATAGTCTCTGCCAAATCTAAAGTAATTTTTTGACAAAACAATGTCTAATAGTTGCATTAAGAATGATAGTTGTTGGTTACTGATATAGCTGTCCTGCATAAGTTTCTCTCTAACGGCTTCTTTACCTTCATTCTGTGGGATACAGGTGTATAAGTTTTTAATATCTAAAGTGCAAAGGATTGTGTCACCAGTGATTTCCAAAGGTTCAATTGTTCTGAGGAAGTCACTGGTGTCTTTGAGGCATCCAGGCAATTTTTTCACAATTTTTTGTAGAAAGCTATCAAGATATAGAGCCAATGGCTCAAGGACAGAATCTATTCCCGAGACTATCGGGCGACAAGGAGGTCTCTTCATATCTTTATGGATTTTCAGTGTAAGATATAGTAGTGGGACTCTAGGATGATCGCATATTAGATTGTTTGCTGTCTTTTTATCTATAATACACAGTTCTAAAGCTTCATCTATGACTGTCTGAATTAGACTTTTAAATTGCTCAGTGTGATCACTTTTCAATTTAGTATAGACCCTTTCATCATTTAGTTGGTTTTGTGCTTCTTCTAGGTAGAATTCCTTATTCATGACGACTGTTCCTCCTCCCTTATCCGCCTTTTTTATAATTATACTATCATCATTTTTAAGTTCCTTAATCGCAATTTTTTCTGATTTACTGATATTACTATTTTTCTTTTTGATAAGATTCCATTTAGCCCAAACTTCACTACTAACCATTTGTTGGAATGTTTCCAGTGAATTATTTTCAATTTTAGGGTCAAATTGACTACTTTTTTTTAAGTTTGCTCCATGTTTTATTATGATCACCTCTTATACCTTCACCAAAATACATTCTAAGTCTTAATTTTCTACAGAACTTGTGTAAATCTGTGACAAAGTTAAATTTTGAACATTCCTGAACTGGGAAAAAATTAAGTCCTTTTTCTATAACTGTATGTTGTTCTTTTGTGAGTTCTCTTGAGGATATATTCACAAGTAAATTATCTACAGTCTCTTTCAGGTCTTTTTCTTCTTTGCTCCTGTTTTTTTTTTCAACTGAACTCTCTGAGTTTTGCTCCTTCCCTTCTAAAAAAGGTTGTTGGTTACTTCTTGCAGCTGATCTTAATTGCATTTTACAATTGTTTTCCGAGTCACTAGATGTATTATCATTTTCTGTATGGCTTTTTCTTATATTATATCTTCTTTGTGTTCTTTCTCTTGCCCATGTATAAACCCGATTCATTTGATAGTCTCTGGTGTCTCTTTCAAATTTTTTTAATTTGTTTTGAAGTAATTGTGATTTTAATTTCTCTATATTTTCTTTCATTTCTTTGTGAACACGCTCATATTCTTCCAATGCACTTGTTTGTTGGAATTGTGTATCTATTTTTTGTATTTCTTGTTGTATATTCTTTACAGCTAGTTGTAAGTGTTTAACTGTTAGTAACATTAAATCAGTAGAATGTTGATTGCATAGGGCTTGCCACTGTGTTATATATGTTTGATCATCTTTCATGAGGATAGGAGTCAAAGTACTGCGTAGTCCTCTTGGTATACGCTGTGCTTTAATATATTCCACAAGCGTTGACGCATGTAATGTCAGGTTAATTTCTTTTTTCTTTAAATTTTCTAACTTCTTTGAGAGGTTATCCTGGGTCTCATTGCACACACCCCATTTTAAACCAGCTCCCTCTGCTTGCTGTAAAATGCTTGCTCTTTCCGAGTCTGAAAAGGCATACATGTTAGCCTTATTATCTGTCAATGCAGCTATCTCAGTGAACGACATCTTTTTATGCAGGACAGCTATATCAGTAACCAACAACTATCATTCTTAATGCAACTATTAGACATTGTTTTGTCAAAAAATTACTTTAGATTTGGCAGAGACTATTATCTACAGAAACAAAGAGCCAGTCGCACCAAGTTTTGCTAACATCTACATGTCTGCGTTTGAAGAAAAATTTGTTAATACTTTTGAAGACCGTGCACATATTGCGACTTAGTTGCGATATGTGGATGATGTCTTCTTAGTGTGGAATGGATCAGAGGTAGCCCTTGATAATTTTTTTGAAGATCTAAATTTGTGCCACCCATCAATATAATTAACAATTACCAAAAATAAAGAAAAAATACAATATTTAGATGTGGAAATAAGAAAAAATAAGAATCAATTACAAACAACATTATATAGAAAAAATATTGATAAAAATAATCTCCTATCTAGACAGAGCTTTCATGCCCCACAAATCTTCAAGGGAATACCTAAAAGTCAATTTATCCGTACAAGGAGAATATGTACTGATGATGAAGAATATTATAAAAATATCCGTGATATGATAAAAAAAATTCTCACAGAAAGGATATAATAAAGAAGAATTAGAAAGACTAGGAGAGGAAATTGGTAAACTAAATGTGCAGGAATTAAGGAAAGAAAAGAAAAAAACTGAACAAAATAAAGACAACCTTTTGTTTATTTCCACATATGATAGCCAATCTAAGATGATTAAAAACACAATAAAAAAATGGTGAAAATTTTACAAAAAGATGGAAAATATGGTAAATTATTTGGCACACCTCCAAAATTTGTTTATAAAAAAGGCAAAACTATAGGAAATCAGCTCATTAGAGCGGACCTTATTAAAAACAATGTCAACAGACAACAAACATTGGGAATAGTACAGACAGGGACGTTTCCCTGCTTATCCTGCCAACACTGCACAGGCATTATTAAGGGCCCGAAAATAACACATCCTCTGAAGGGCCATGGGATAGAAATGAAAGGTTACCATACGTGCAACTCAAAAAACGTAATATATTTATTAAAATGCCTCTGCGGTATGGTGTATATTGGTCAAACATCTCGAAAAATTAAAATTAGACTTAATGAACATAAATCAAATATTCGAAGATATAAAGAAATAGCAGGTACTATTCCACTAGATAAAAAAGATAACAAAAAATATGGAGAAAGCTCGTTAGCCAGACATTTTTATGAAGTAAAACATAATGTCTGTGACCTTAAATGGCAGGTAATTGAACAAATTCATGGTGTTGATGAATCACAGATTAATAAAAATCTCATGCAGCGAGAGGTCTACTGGATCTTTACTCTCGATTCACTCAGCCCAAATGGGCTGAATGAAGAGTGTAATTTTAACGTATTTTTATGACTTCTGTTATTATGAGCTTATATGTATTTGTCTTCTATAGAAAATTACTAGTATGCCAAAGTTGGATAGAATGTGTATAAAAAGAAGACAGACCATGTATCCGTTATGCTTGAGAAAGGGGGAGGACACGGAAATGACGCAGAGCAGCAGAGCACACACCCCAGACAGCCGTCATCGCAGCAAGGTGAACAACGTCTAGCAAGCTGTGCCAGCTGCTAGTAAAGAGCGCTTGAAGCTTCAGCGCTGAAGATCCATTTAGACTACTCCAGGTTTGGAGAAACATAACCGCAAGTGCATACAATAAAAGCATTATTGAGAATGTCTGAAAAGCTAGGCTATTTAGCCGATAAGCTGTTTTAAACTTTTGATACTAATTAAATGAAAAACGCATTGTAGATACATTGCTTTAAGTGTCTATATTAAGAGTATACCTTTATTAAGCTACTAAACACGGGGCTTTTGAGGAGAGTGCCTACGTATATACTCTATCACATGCGGTTTATATACATTTAATAGAGGTCATATATAGTATTATATCATGTTAAACTTGACGTCATAACCAATCACAGGGCCGAATTTACGTAAACTGAGGTTTGCTTTTTTAACATCTGCTAATATATCAAGAACAAATCACTTTTATAGTTTAACCCCAATGGTGCCCTAGTGTTAAGTTTTAGGACCCAATAGGCCTCCCTTTGACGTAGTTTACTCATCCAATTACCTCCCCAATATGAATTTTTAATAGCTTCTATTGCATAGAACCTAAGACTTGTATTGCCTTGATGGATTTCTATAAAATGCTTCGCAGCTCCCGATGTATGTCCTGTATTTCTTTTAATGCTGTTTAGATGTTCACCTATTCTTGTTTTTAGTTTGCGGATGGTACTGCCTATATATTTTTTGCAACATATTACACATTCAATGATGTACACAACGTGATGGCTATCACAATTTAGAAACTGCTGTATGTGATAGTTTTTTAGTTTCAGATGCATCGCTGAAATTGCATGTTTTTTTAGCAATATTGCATAAGTTGCATCGAACACCACCACACGCAAAAAAGCCTTTCAGCGATAGCCATGTTCTGTGTACATCATTGTGTGTAAGAGTGCTAGGTGATATGGCATTGCCCACTGTTTTGCCTCTTTTTGGGACACATCCAATACCTTTGTCTAATATCTCAGACAGAATGGGATCTTGGCGTAAAATGCCTACATTTTTGTAGAACAATTTTTTTATCTCTTGAAAATTTCTGCTGTATCCTGTAGTGAAAATCACCTTTTGTCCTACATTTGATTTTCCCTTATTGGTTTTTGGGTCACTATTTAAGCTTAACTTCATTTCCTGGTGTACCCTCTCTGGAGCAATCTTTGGTCTATTTGTTTTTCCACCTGATAGTAATCTGATTCCAAGGTACATGTTAAAAAAACACTCCAGTTCTTTGGGGCTTGTTCACAGCTAAATGGCTGAACTAACATGAACCCAGTAGCTAGCAACTCTGCCATTTAAGCTGACTGGGAAAAAGATCACAGGTGCAGCTAATTGCTTGAGCAAGATGAAAAACTACACACCAACTTAACACCTATTCACACCAGCATGCAGAAAAGCCGCAGTATAATGCATGGGGAGATTGCACAGATGCAAAGTAACCAATGAAACAACCACTCATTCAACCTCAGGACATGAGGGAGGTGGTTGCCGGTGCTACACTTGCATATAATAAGGCGATACAAAAGTGTGCTATAAATATAGATACGTGTGGTACACAATGCTGGCTTACAACCTATTAGTGAAACCCACACTATTAGACGAGGCGGGCTGCCCAGCATTTTCTAAGTGTCCAACACAACACAGGCACACTCTGCTCCCCAGCACTGTTGGGCAAATAAAAAAGGATATACTGGAAAAATATTAAATATGAGGTATTAGTTGGTAATTGGGCCCCATAACACAAGCTCACAAGCCTCTTCACGGCTCCTCATGTCTTGTGAGTCCCTACACTAACAATTTTTCAGATAAAACATACAGAAAATGGGACATTACTTACGCAAAAAAACACTCCAGTTCTTTGGGGCTTGTTCACAGCTCAATGGCTGAACTAACATGAACCCAGTAGCTAGCAACTCTACCATTTATGCTGACTGGGAATAAGATCACAGGTGCAGCTAATTCTTGACAAATGAAAAAACTCACACCAACTTAACACCTTTTCCCAAACCACATGCGAAAAAGCGCAGATAATGCAGGGGGAAAATTGCACAGATGCAAAGTAACCAAAGGGAAAAAACCACTCATACAACCTCAGGGATGAGGGAGGTGGTTGCCGTACTACACTTGCATATAATAAAGGAATACAAAAGTGTCCAAAATATAGTAGTGTGGTACACCCAATGTGGTTACAACCTATTTTGAACCATACTATTAGCGAGGCGGGGTGCCCCGCATTTTCTAAGGGTTTCCCAAACAACACAGGCACACTCTCCCCAGCCGTTTGGGGAAAAAAAAGGGACATCGGAAAAATATTAAATTGAGGTTTAGTTGGTAATTTGGGCCCCATAACACAAGTACAAACCTCTTCACGGTTTTCCTCATGTCTTTTTGGAGTCCCTACACTAACAATTTTACAGAAAAAACATACAGAAAATGGGACATTATTACTCAAAAAAAACCCCAGTTTTTGGGGGGCTTGTTCAAGCTCAATGGCTGAATAACATGAACCAGTAGCTGCAACCTGCCATTTATCTGGGAAAGTTCGTTTCGCTCTCAAATATTCCCCATAAGGGATTGCTTCTATGGTTTTAGGTGAGTGACAGCTATTATCTTTGAGGATAGTATTGCCGGCCGCCGGTTTCGTATTGGGGGTTTTTAAATTTGCCCCATTTTAATTGCCCCAAGAAGGTATCCCCAAAAATGGCAGACTTTCCTTACTCCAAGTGCACGTAAATTGGAGATTACATGTGTTAGAATTAATATAATACATGAAAGGTTGTATGAGCGGTACATTGCGACCCCATATTAAAAGGAGGTCGTCGATGTAGCGCCCATACCATAGGATACAATCCAAGAAGGGATTATCCCCGGCTTTATGACTGGTGCTCCCCCATGCCTTTTGCAAATTTTGGGGCCCAAAGGGAAAGGGGGTAGGTAGTCCCATGGGGGCCCCGATTAGTTGTAAATAAAACTCATTAGAGAATTTGAAATAGTTATTCTTAAGTAGATATTCTACTGCCATAAGTACATAAAGGGCAATGTACAAATGGGGCGAATTATAACTACCCAATATCGCAAGCCGGGGGGCAGGCAATACTATCCTCAAAGCTAATAGCTGTCAATCACCTAAAACCATAGAAGCAATCCCTTATGGGGAATATTTGAGAGCGAAACGAACATGTACCTTGGAATCAGATTACTATCAGGTGGAAAAACAAATAGACCAAAGATTGCTCCAGAGAGGGTACACCAGGAAAAAAAATTTTAAAATTGGAAAAAAAAAAATTTTGATTTAAAGCAATCCCCGTTATTAATAGTGACCCAAAACCAATAAAGGGGTTTTAAATTAAAAGTGTTTTTTATTGATATATTACAGATGTTTAAAAACAAACCTCATTTACGTAAAAACGGCCCCTGTGATTTGGTTATGCGTCAAGTTTAACATCACATTCATGCAACTCTAATTGGTTGGTGCTTGTTTTTAAAAAAGTTTTTGTTTACTTTTTTAATTAGCCCCTGAACAAGGGCACAAGTGGCCCGAAATTTTT
>JAODAL010042200.1:0-35077 GCA_025379985.1 Phyllomedusa bahiana | reverse complement strand
GCAGCAGCACCAGCGCGGGGAAAGGACTTCACAGTTCCCGTCAATTTTTTTTTTATGAAGACTATTTAAAAAGTAGCTTCATTTTGTATTTAGGAACACAATAAACAAATTAAAAACTTTCATACAAAGACATCCATGGCATTGATATGTCATAGCAAGTTTCTTCGAAAAATTTAGTATCTCCCATGTACAAAGTCCACCCCTTCTTTGTTGCCATTTATAACCCTGAAAAAAACTAATGGGGAGAGCAGAGAACTATCATAAGCAGGAAGTGTACAATGAAACATTGGATTACAGCAGCAACAACAACAGGTGAAGGACTTGCACAGACTCCACGGCAATTTTTTATGAGGACATGCAAAGACATCTATGGTATTGTTATGTCATAGCAAGTTTTTTTTTTAATTCAGTTGCTGTTCCTAACCCTGTAAAAACTAATGAGGAAAATAGAGAGCTATCAAAAGCAGGAACTTTACAATGAAACATTGGATTACAGCAGCTCCAGCAGCAGGTGAAGGACTGACACAGACCCCACGGCACTTTTTTATGAAGACTATTTAGAAAGTTGCTTAATTTTGTATTTAGGAACTCAATGAACAAATTAAAAACTTTCATGCAAAGACGTCCGTGGCATTGTTATGTCATGGCAAATGTTTTATGAAGAATCTCCTAAATTCAAGCCTTTTACAGACGAGAAGGATATTTATATTCTGTTTGTCTTCACACTCCACATTGAGTAAAAACAATGATGACAACAAATGAATAGAATTCTTCTAAACACCAAATAATATGCTCAAAAGATCAAAACCCTGATGAAAACAACTGACGAGAACAGCAAAATTGTCAAGAACGGCCCCAGCCGGACTCCGTATTGAATTCCAATAGAGGAACTAAATCAAGGTAGATTAAAATTAATGTTCTTTGTAAATGTATCTGACAATGAAATCTGTTTCCGTACCAGAGAAATGATGTTTTATAGAAAGGAAATTATGGCTATTGATATCTACGCCCAGTGCAAGCGTCTAATTGTCTGCACTCACGTTTTCTTCAAGGTTCTCGGGATTTTTCTCTTCCCTAGGACAGCAAATTTCTTTTATTCCATTCAGCTTCTTCTTCCTTCTATTTTTCTCTTTTTATTTTTTAATTTTTTTTGAAGGGTCCCTTGTTTGCATTTATGCATTAGAGTCAAATGGACCACCAGATGGTGCTAACTAATTACATATAACACAAGGTTACATGATTTATTTTCAAATGGTGATTTTTATGTTTTGTTTTATAATCTAACTATTTTATTCACTTAAAGGAAACTTCGCATTATAGACTTTGATGGAATATACTATTACTATGCCCTCAAAGTCTGATAGGTGATAGCCACACCTTTGGAACTTGCAACTATCTTAGGAATGGGGCCCCGAAAGTGTTGGCTCGAATGGAGAGGCGGTCATGTTTGTGCACGACTCTCAGACTAAGTCAAAGGGGAGCAGGGGAAACCCTCAGTGGGCCCCTAAAGAAGGTTGGCCACTATTCAGAGAGAAAGGCAGAGAAAGAGACACAGCCTGCATAGTCATGTTCAGTCATGTACAGTAGATGTAGGGTGGGCCGCAAGAAACAAATCCACTGGTGGGACCCAAGAAATAACTCTTCTGGTGCGACCCAAGAAATAACTCTTCTGGTGGACCCCAAGAAATCAACTTCATGGTGGCCCAAGAATTACTCCACTGTGCTCCAAAATCACTTCCATTGGTGGGTCCCAAAAATCAACTCCACTGGTGGGCCCCAAGAATCAGTTTCACTGGTGGGCCCCAAGAATCAACCCCACTGGTGACCCCAAGAACCATCTCCACTGGTGGGCCTCAGGAATCAGCTCCACTGGTGGGCTCAAAAAAAAAACTTCAGTGGTGGATCCCAAGCACTTCAGTTCAAAACTGGTTCTGCTCTACAGGTGAGTGATGTGTCCAGGTCCTGTACCTATCATAGACTTGCACACAACTCTCCATTCTGTTCTGTGGGAGTTCCCAGTACAGGGGAGCGCTGTGTTCTTCATTCTGTTCTATGGGAGTTCCCAGTAAAGGGGAGCGCTGTGTTCTCCATTCTGTTCTGTGGGAGTTTCCCAGTACAGGAGAGCAGCTGTGTTCTCCATTCTGTTCTATGGGAGTTCCCAGTACATTTGGAGCGCTGTGTTCTCCATTTCTGTTCAATGAGAGTTTCCCAGTACATTGGGAGCGCTGTGTTCTACATTGTATTCTATGGGAGTTCCCAGTACAGGGGAGCGCTGTGTTCTCCATTCTGGTCTATGGTAGTTCCCAGGACAGGGGAGTGCTGTGTTCTACATTGTATTCTATGGGAGTTCCCAGTACAGGGGAGCGCTGTGTTCTCCATTCTCCTCTATGGGAGTTCCCAATACAGGGCGAGCGCGTGTTCTCCATTCTGTTCTCATGGGAGTTCCCAGTACAGGGGAGCGCTGTGTTCTCCATTCTCCTCTATGGGAGTTCCCAGTACAAGGGGAGCGCTGTTTTCTACATTGTATTCTATGGATAGTTCCAAGTACCATGGGGAGCGGGCTGTGTTTCCATTACCTCTATGGGAGTTCCCAGTACATGGAGCGCTGTTGTTCTCCATTCTGGTCTATGGGAGTTCACAGTACGGGAGCGCTGTGTTCTCCATTTCTCTATGGGAGTTCCCAGTACAGGGAGCGCTGTGTTCTCAACAATTGCATTATCTATGGGAGTTCCCAGTACAGGGGAGCGCTGTGTTCTCCATTCTCCTCTATGGGAGTTCCCAGTACAGGGGAGCGCTGTATTCTCCATTCTGGTCTATGGGAGTTCCCAGTACAGAGGAGCGCTGTGTTCTCCATTCTGTCTATGGGAGTTCCCAGTAAATTGGGTGGAGCGCTGTGTTCTCCCGATTCAGACAGTCTATGGTCTATGGGAGTTCCCAGTACAGAGGAGCGCTGTGTTCTCCATTCTGGTCTATGGGAGTTCCCAGTACAGGGGAGCGCTGTGTTCTCTATTCGTTTCTGTTCCCATAGAACAGATTGAAGAGTCATGTGCAAATGTAACTAGCTCGCCATTCTGAGCTGACAATTTTGGGGGCCCGTTCCTGGGATAGGCGCAGGTCCTAGAGTTGGGATCTGCGCCTGTCAGACTTTGATGAAACATCCTAACGACATACATCAAAGTCTATGGTGGAAACAAACACCCCTTTCAGATTTTTCTACTGAGAAAAAGTAAAGCAATTACAAAAATATTGGTATTTTTTTTTGCAATAGTTGAAATAGAGATGAACATTTGTTCCCATAAAAGAACACTCAATATATGTTCATTTAGCCCGAGCTTATTAACTTACTCTGCATAAATCATCAGTACAAATGACTATAGAAACAAACCCAGTAATATATCTTAGGATCAGTTAATTTCAATGTCGAAGGTTTTGTTCTGAGCCTCAGTTGCAATTTTAATCGGGTATGACTGTTTTAACTCTGAGAGGAAGCAAAATCAGAACAGCAATGTATTTGGTAACAGTCTTCAGTTATCTTTGTTCTAAATGTTTAAAGTCAAACACTGTATGGAGAGAATATCCTTTAACTCCTTAACGACTGCGCACTGTCTTTTGCCGTCGCTGTAGACTTCGGGGGTGTGCGGCGCTCGGCGCTGCAGCAGCGCTGGGATCAGGGCTGTACTACACTGCCCCGTTCCCAGAGCATCTCCTGCGAGCACCGGGGAGCGGGGGAAACCTCCGCAACCCGGTGCTTTAATCCTTTGATTGCGGCGGTGCGTTACCGCAGCGAAATCAAAGGGTTCCCCTGCTCTGTCGGGTGATCGGAAGGCCCGGTGACCCGACAGAGCCCGTGGAACGGCTGCACAGTCAGCCCTGGGGACCTAGAGTGGCCCCAGAGCTGTCTGTGTATGAAGCCAGTGACCAGGACAGACTGTGTGCTGTCCTGATCACTGCCTGTGTCAGACTGACACAGATTATAATGTATTAGCATATATGAATTTGCTAATACATTACTAAGTGTAACAAAAAAAAATTATAATAACAGTTCTCCCTTCATGGGATTTAACAAAAAAAAGTAAAAAACATAAAAAGTGTAAAAAAATAAATAAAAACATAAATAATAAAATAAAAATAAATATTTAATAAAAAATAATTGTGCATATATTACACACACACAAAAAACCCTACACATATCAGGTATCCACACGACCGTAATAACCTGTAGAATTAATCTAACTAATTATTAAGTGTGAAATGTGAATGGTGTAAAAAACAAATGTAAAAAAACAAAAACATTTTTACAAAAAATTGAAAAACAATTCAGCAGTTATTTATAAGTTCACTTAAACTTTTCCCCCATAAAGTACAACTTGTCTCAAATAAAACAAGGCCTCGTTCAACTGCGTCATTGAAAAAAATAAAAAAGTTACAACTGTTGAAACGCAAGGAGGCAAAAACTAAAAAAAATTTCTGGTCAGTAACTACTTTTCAGGCGTTCGACTTAATGGGTTAATTTCTGATTATCATAATATAGGGTGAGGGTTGGGGAGAAAAAAAATTCCCATAAAAATATCCGAACCCTAATTTAGGGGTTCAGCTACCTTTAGAGTTAAAGGGGTCGTCTCACTGGAGGGATCGCTGCTTTTTATGTTAAAGATCTGGCAAAAACAAGTCCCTTTGCAACATGTGTCCATTAACAGTGTCCGACCTATTCCTAGATATCCCCCTCTACTTAGGCCGTGCATCAAGCTCCTCAGGTACTATAGCTACAGACCTGTTCAATCTCTCCTGATAGGCTGCCAGCACTGGTTGCTATAGCTGCAGACCTGTTTGATCTCTTCTGATAGGCTGTCAGCACTGATTGCTATAGCTACAGACCTGTTCAATCTCTCCTGATAGGCTGCCAGCGCTGGTTACTATAGCTACAGACCTGTTCAATCTCTCCTGATAGGCGGCTAGCACTGGTTACTATAGCTACAGACCTGTTCGATCTCTCCTGATAGGCTGCCAGCGCTGGTTACTATAGCTACAGACCTGTTCTATCTCTCCTGATAGATTGCCAGCGCTGGTTGCTATAGCTACAGACCTGTTCTATCTCTCCTGATAGGCTGCCAGCACTGGTTACTATAGCTACAGACCTGTTCGATCTCTCCTGATAGGCTGCCAGCACTGGTTGCTATAGCTACAGACCTGTTCTATCTCTCCTGATAGGCTGCCAGCACTGGTCGCTATAGCTACAGACCTGTTCGATCTCTCCTGATAGGCTGCCAGCACTGGTTACTATAGCTACAGACCTGTTCAATCTCTCCTGATAGGCTGCCAGCGCTGGTTGCTATAGCTACAGACCTGTTCAATCTCTCCTGATAGGCTGCCAGCACTGGTTACTATAGCTACAGACCTGTTCGATCTCTCCTGATAGGCTGCCAGCACTGGTTGCTATAACTACAGACCTGTTTGATCTCTTCAGATAGGCTGCCAGCGCAGGTTGCTATAGCTACAGAACGGTTTTATCTCTCCTGATAGGCTGCCAGCACTGGTTGCTATAGCTACAGACCTGTTCTATCTCTCCTGATAAGCTGCCAGCACTGGTTGCTATTGCTACAGACCAGGCTTCTACTGCAGCCTAGTGAAAGCCAGTAAACAAGTCCCTGAATTCAACATGAAACCAAGAAAACAGGACTGAGGTGAGATGAATCAATGTAGTGAGACAACCCCTTTTAATTAGGAATTGACATCATTATCCCTATTGTAGATGGGGATCAATGCAACGCCAATATCTGTAAAACGCTACAGAATAAGTTAGCGCTGTACAAACTAAATCTGTAAGTGCACGACTCCGAAAAGCACATGCAATATGCAAACACTGCATCTGTCGGTTTATTTGCTCCTCTACCTCATGCATATCCAGGCTTAAGCCTTAGCACAGAGATACTATGTGAAGGTCTAAGCCAGCAGAATCCGCTCCCCGCGGAGCCCTATTTAGTGCATCCACCATTATATATTCATGCAGAACATTAGACCGCGTTGTATCCTCATGCACTAAACCTTCCATTGACCTCACGATATCCATCCAAATGACCGCAGCTCGTCATCGGAGAGCGGCTCTATACTGTAGGTGAAGTGGAGCGGGGCCGGGGCGAGGGCAGTCCTGCACAACTTCTATCATTTTCATCAGGAAGGGGAATCTCTCTCCTTAGGGAGAGCACCATACAGGTGTGTAGAGTTTTGAGATTGCCTTTTTGCCCTCTACTAAGCATCTGCGTATCACAAGGCATTATGGGAACATGTTAAATTGACAGGGAAAAAGGGTTTTTCCCCGCCCAACAAAATGTTCTAAAAAGGGGATGTTTTTTCCCCAATAAAGCCAAAAAAAAATGGGGTCACAGGGGTTGCCGCACCCCCCTGTAAAGGCCCGTTGCCCCACTGGGGTTCACCACTGCGGGAAAATTTCCCTTTGCCCCCGGCTCCTGCCCTCTGCTGCGGGCGCCAGCGCGCTTACTCACCTCCCCTGTCCTGCCGCCTCGCCCTCTGTGGCTCCCTTTCTCCTTTTAAAAAAGGACAGTCCCCCAAATTTAAAACCTGCCCTTGCCCTGTGATCCCGGGCCCAATAGGTGTGATGTTTTGAGATTCCATTTTCCCCTCCCAAGAACCCTGCATATCAAAAGGGAAATTGTGATATCTTGGGCCCCTTTTCCCCCCATAATCTTGTGAATAGCAGGGGGTTAGAAAGGGGGCCCAAAAAGGCAATCTAAAAACTCTACACCCCTGTTTGGTGCTCTCCCTAAGGAGAGAGATTCCCCCCCCCTGAAAAAAAGTAAAAATTTCGGCCCAAAAAATACGCTGGTAAAGACCCTTTGGTTTCCATTCAACAACCTCAGATCACACATGCGGGGCCACTGTGGATGGAAGTCACTTATTTTTTTGGGCGGGTTATTCCCCGTAAAAGGCATCCCGGGTTTACGGGTGTTTTTGGGACTTAAAAATTTTGTTCCTTAAGTTGAATTTGTTTGGGTAAGTCGGAAAGGAATATTTTCCAAAATGAAACCCCCAGCCAAATTTTTTTTTTTTTTTTTTTTTTTTTTTTGTTTTTGGATAGTGCAGGGGAAAAAGGGGTTTTTTAACATTTGTTTTGCTGCCTAGGGACCCCTTAAAGAAAATTTAAACCTCATTTTAAACCTCATTTTGCTGCTGGGGCCGCGGGCCCCTTGTGGGGTTTCCACATTCTGTCTGTTTTTAAAAACAGGGAAACTACAAATGCCAGACCCCCAAAAAAAGTCTCCGTTTGTAACTAGGGACAGATGAAAGTGGGAACGGTTTTAAGTGGGGGAAATGCCTATTTTTTTTTTTTCATAGGATTGCCCTCAGGGAAGGATAGCCCCTCGAAAAAAAACCCTTTTTTTCAAATAGAGGAAGGTAATCCCTTAAAAACCCAATCCCCCACCCTTTTGCACACGGGTTGATTCTGAGTTTCCCCATTTTTGGGCCTTATTCTTTTTTAAATATATGTTTTTAATTTTGGGAAAAAAACCAATTTTTCGGGGCCCCAAAGTTTACAGGGGACAAAGGAAAAAAACACGACACAATTGTAAATTGCCTAAAGCCACCACTAGGGGAAAGTAAAACTTTAAACCCCAAAATTAAACAGAAAGCTGGAGCTACCAAGCCCCCCCTTTTGTGGGAAAGCAGAATTGTATCATTTCAAGGATACAATGTGTCATCAGAAAGAGTCTTTTTTTAAAAAAAGAAAACTATTTAAAAACATATTTTAAAAATTTTTTTTTAACACTTCTTTTGGCCCAAAAAAATCTTAAAAATTTTAGATTTCACTCTGGCAACTTCTTTAAAAACCCAATTTTTGTTTGAGATAAACTTTTCCCTTTCCAATCATTTATTACGGTAAGTTTTTCAATGAAAGGTATCACCTGCATATAGAAAAACACAAATTTATTTTGGCAAAAAAGTTACCCCCCCCCCCTCCCCTCTTGTTAGGCCAAAGAGCATCCCCCAACAACATCTTATGTTTGGAAGTCTGAGTGAAAATCATTTCTGGGGTTTTGTCCCATCCCCCTTTTTCCCCCAGCAAAAATACCTCTGCATACTTATGGGACCCTCCCCCACAAATTTTCCCCAAATTAAAAAGGTCAGTAGGTGATGATCACTTCTGAGTTTTTTCCTCCCCTTTTTCCCCTGCAAAATTTTCCTCTCATATTTAAAATGAATGCCCCCCAAACATTCTCCCATAGAAGTCAATAGATAAATAAATCACTTCGGGTTTGGTCCCCTCCCTTTTTTTCCATGCACAAGAAAACCCTGCATTTTGCCCATAGAGCAGGGCCCCAAACTTTCCCCATAGAAGTTTTTTATTGATGATCACTTAAGGGGTTTTTTCTCCCCCCCCCCCCTTTTTTTCCCTGCAAAAAATCTTTACTTTGTCATAGAGAAGGGCCTTTAACAACGCCCATAGAAGTTTGGGTGATGATCCCTTTGATAAGTTTGAGCGTTTGGCTTTTGGCAAACGAGATCGAGGATATTTCAAAAAGTGGGCCCGCAAACTAAAAGGGTTTTTTCGATAGTGGCTCGATTATGCCGTTTGCCATTAAAGCCCTTGGGGGAGAGCAAAACCCCTTCATTTTTAAAACCCCAAACAGGGGGAAAAGCGGGAATTTAAAACATCCACAACATCAAAAAAAATACTTTCCTTTAAACCCTTGGGGCAAAAACATTGGGTTTTTTAAAGCCACAGAAAAAAAACAAGCCCCTTTCACAATCCCTGTTTTTTTTTAACCCAACAGCCTGACCCCTTAAACCTGCATCACCCAAAAAAAAAAAAATTGCCAAAGGCATAAAATTTAAAAAAAACCACCCTTTTCTTGGGAACTAGACTTTGGGAAATACCCCTGTCCTGGACGCAGAAATGACCCCCCAAACCTGCATGCCCCCCATTTTTAAAAAAAAAGTGCCAGAAAAAGGAGACTTTCCAACCACCATTTTTTTTCCAACTGGACTTTAAAATATACCGGTCCTGGGCCACAGCATGCCCCCCCAAAAACCTCCCATGCCCCCCACTTTTAAAAAAAAGTGCCGGAAAAAGGGGTTCTTTAAAAACCCCCTTTTTAAGTTGAATGTAATTAAATTTTACCTGCCCCGGGGCCACAGCATGCCCCGGGGCCCGGGTTTTTCAGTGGTCCCGGTGAGCCCCCAAAGGGCTGGCGTCCGTCATCAATTAACACCGGGTTTTAAAATGCCCGAGGGAGAAAAGCAACGAAAACTGTGGGTGTTTGAAGCAGAGTGGGAAGGGGGAAAGTGTGAGAACTCCACCTTTCCTCTTTTAAAACGGGTAAAATCCCGGGGAAAAGGCGTTGCCCCCCGTAGGAGTGTGGCCCAATTTAAACTTCTTGGAAATACGGGGGGGGTTTAAGGGCTCCGTTCCACCCAGGCCCCTTAAATTTTTGGAAATTCTTTTTCTAAATTTTACTAAATTTGTGTGGGGGAAAAAATTTCACGTCCTTTGCCCGCTGTGCTCCATCCTCCATGTCCCCCCTGAAAAACCCTTTACATAGGGGTTAAAGTTTTCCTGCCCCACCCTTTCCCAAAAGCAAAAAATTTTTTAAACCACCAAAATTTTGTTAAAAGGGCAATTTTTTTTTAGTACTTTAATTCTAAAAAACCCCTTTTTTAAAATAGGTTTGGAATCCCACCTGGTCTTTGTTTTTCTTTTTTTATTGTTTTAAAAAGGGGTTTTCTCAATGGGGGTTTGGAAGCTATGTAAAGATCTTTTTAAAAAAAGGTATTTTGCAATATGTTTTTCCTTTTAACAGTGCCCTCCCTTTTTCCCCTGTTTTTGACAGCACCATCCCCCCTTGGGGGCCACTCTTGACCATTTTTTAAAGAACAAATGTTTTGGTTAGAAAAACAACTTTTTTTAAAATAGGCCCGTGTAAAAGCTGCTTGTCCACCCAAAATGCCCCCAAAAACCAAAAGAAAGGGCCCCTTTGGGGCCATTTGGTAAATTTTTTTGGAAAAGAAAAAATGTCTTGTTGGGAAAACCCCTTTTTTTAAAAATTAGGACCCTTAGAAATTTCTGCATTTCAAAGCGGGATGCCCAAAAAAAAATTTATAAAAAGGGATTTCTCACCACTTTTAAAAATTTGTGGGGGGAAAAAAGGGCCATTTAAAAAACCAATTTCTGTTAAAAAAGGCCCCATGATTATTGTGTATCTACGGCCCAAGACCTCAAAACCATTTGCCCCCAATGGGGAAAATTTCTTAAGATAAAGTAAGTAAATGGAATAGGGTTGTTGTCTTGAAACCTTGCTGTTTTTTTACAGCCCCCCCCTCAAAAGAAAAACCCGCAAAATTAACTGGGGAAAAAAAGAAAAATTAAAAATTGAAAGGAAAGAAATTGTATTTTAAAAAAAAGTTTTAAAGAGGACCATTTCTTTTTAAAAAAGGGAATGTGAAGTAGCCCGGAAAACCTAATCGGTGACCTCGGAAATTTGGGGGGCCAAAACCCATAAATCAGGTTTCCGGGGCCTGTTTTCCTTCTTGATAAAAGGGTCAAAACACCCACATTATCTGGGGAAAAGGGCCCGGGTTTGGGGTTTGTCTGTAATAAACTCCCCCAGCGGGTGCTAAAATTTTCCGCTCAGATATGACGCTGGCTGCTGGGCAGGGAAAAACACCCTCTATGGCGGGGGCGACCAGCTGGGGCCATTCGTCCCAATTTTTGGATACCCAAAAAGTTCTTTTGGGGGCCCGGAAAACCAAATGCAAAAACACGGTGTTAAAAGCAAGATAGCCCGGGGCCCCCGGATTTTAAGCGGGTTTCTCTGTGTGTTGGATGTGGGGCCCTGCATTGCATGCTTTTTTGGTGTGGGGGGTAAACAAATTTGCCAGGAAGGTTTCACCCTTTTGGGCCCTTCTGCCCACCTTCCCTTTGCGTTTGGCCGCTACGCCTATTTGGCCCCTTTTACTGCTGCCCAACGTCGCTGATGTTTTCCCCGGGTGACTTTTGGGGGAACGTAAGCAGACGCAAAGATGTCTCGGGTTGATCAATAAAAGGGTTTTCCCCAATTTTCCGAATTTTCCTCTTTTTTTGGGTGGGGGGAAAGGAAAAAGTGATTTTTGTTTTGTACCGGGGATCCAGGAGGGTGGCCCCCCGTAAAATGTTGTTCATTTTGATGGCCTTAAAGCGAGGAAATGTTGGAGGAAATGGAGCACCAAGCACTTTATGGAAGATGGAGCCTTGATTCCCCAACCTCTGGGGCGAAGGGGGGACTACAAACTATTTTTTCCCAAACTTCCTCCCCCGCCTCCAAAATTTGCGCCAAACCTTTTTTCCAAGGCAAAGGGGCGTCGGGTTAAAAATCGGTGTCTAGGAAAACCCCCCTCCTCCCCCCTCCTGTCCGGCCAACCTCAAAAACAGCCCTGACTTTCCTGAATGATGCACCCCGAAGCTATGCGCCACCTTTTCACTAGCTCTGGACCCCGAAACCCTGCCTTTAAAATTTACCGATTAAATTGTGAAAATGTCGGGCCCTTTTGGATTTGACGGAGAGAAGGTCCGTTCCCCCATCTGTGTCCGTCTCCCCCCCCGTCGCTGGCGGGGCCCGTTTTTTTTCAGAGGTCCAACGTTTGTTCCCGAACTAAGATACCCCCAATGTCAAAGCTGAAAAGGGCATTTTCCGCCTGAAACCCTTTTGGTGGGTTTTTCAAAATGGCCAAAAGGGTGGGGCCCAACTCTTTCAAACCCGCCCCCAAATCTTGGGGGGCTCAACACCCCGAGGTCCGTTAACGCGCTTGGGCCCGGGAATTTTTTTGGTACTTCGTACGCGTAATGGCATTGTGCTTTCTGCCACAATCCCTGGGCAGTGGAGGGTTGGGGAAATCCAGGTTTTTGCCAAAGGTTTAACAATGAGCGGTTTATGGGGAGGTGGGGCTGACGCTGGGAAAAAGGCAAACCAGGCGGGACGGGAAACAGGGGGGGCGAAAAGGCGGAAGTGCGAACTCAGAAACCCCGACCTTCTTTTGCAGGGATCCAGACCCCGGGGAGCTCTTTTGAAATTTATTTGGGCGAAAGGTTTTTGCATGTGCAAAGGCAAAAGGGGTGTCTCCAGGGCCCAAACCCATCTTAAAGGGGGGGGCCCCGAAAATTTCGCCCGTTTTCGCACACCAACCCCTTTCCGGGGACAAAGGGCTTGTCACCCAGCCAGCGCCCCCGGGCTCGTTTCTTAAGCCGCCCCCAGCTCCTGAAAACCCCTGTGTGGGGCGGGCTCCAAGACAGATTAATTTTTTAACACCCGGGCCCGGGGTTTTTCTGGGCAAGTGGTGCCAAAGGGACCTTGGGGGGAAAAAGCCCTACCCCCCTCTCAGTTTTGAAAAAGCGTTTCGCCGAGCCTAGAGGCCCCCGCACCCCCCAGAGACCAAACCACCCCTCACCCAGGAGTTTTCAAGGGGATTTTAGCGGCCTTGGGCCCTGGGTTACTAGTCCATGGTTTTCGGTGGTGAGATGGGCTTTTTCCCGGGCACAAGCAGACAACGCCTTGGGAAAAATTTTTGAAAACGTGGGGGTGGCCATGCAGGGCGGGTTTCTGGGAAAAAAATGCCTTCCGGCATCTGGTATTGGGGGGCAGGCAAGGGCCAGACGTGGCGGAAAAACCCAACTGTGTCCCCCCAGTGGAAAAAGGGAAAAATTTTCCCAAGGGCCCAAAACCGGGAATGCCGGCCCTTCCCGGGTTTTGGCTTTGGAAAGGTTTGGGTTAAATGTTTTTTCTTCTGCTCCCCAAACCGGAAAACAGAAGGCTGGCTGCTTGGGTGGCCGTGGGAACGGCGTGCGGTCGGGCAAAATGGGGAAAAGGGAAGGGGAAGGGTGGGGTTCTGGGGGTGTGGTGGTAAATGGGCGGGTGGAAATCTGAAGCGGAGGCTGATCCCTGATCATATCCTGAGAGCATGGGCACTGAGGAACGCTTTGGTGGTGGGGAGGAGGCGGAAAGACAGAGGGTTTTGGGCAGTGGTTGGAGGGCCCCCGGGGTCGGTTTTTGGGCCTTTTTTTGGGGCCCAAATGTTTTCCCCCCCCTTTCAACTCATGCATTTGCTTTCATGTAATAAAACATGTTGGTTGGGGGGTTAAACCCCCTTAAATTTCTTGCCTTCTTTTGCTTTTTCGGCAAAAGGGGATAATTTAAATCGGGTGGGTGAAACAGGGGCTTGCTCAAAAAAGGCCCGGGTTGAAGGTCCCGGCCTTTTTTTCCGGCGATAACAAAGGGCCCGGGGGTTTTCGCTACCGTTTGGTGGGGGAAAACATATCAGCCGGGTTCTGCGACCCCCCCTCTTCCCTTTTTTTTGGCGGGACCCGTATTTTAAAAACCACCTCGTCTTCCTCCCCCGCCAATGGGGTTAAAACGCTCGCCCAAACAAAAACTCGGGGAAAAAAACCAGGTGGATCCCCCAATTTTCGTTCCCTCATCTTTTTCCCTCCAAAACCCGGTGACTTGGTCGTTCCCACCCTTTCCCGCATCCAGAAGCTGCGGGGACAAGAAGGGGGCCCGCAAAGGGGTTTCTGACCGCCGGGATTTTTGGCGTTTTTAACCCGGGTTTCCTTCACCTCCTTGATGGGGATCAGTAAATGGGCCCCAAGCAGGGCTAAATCATCTCTTGGAAACATTTAAAAATGCCTTTTGGGCCCAACCGGGATTTTTTTCTTTAAAGGGTTTTTTGAAAAAGGAAATTTCCCCCAAAGGGGGGGGTACACGAGTTTACATTTGGGGTGCTTCATGTTGGACGGGTTTCTTTATTGGATGTGATGACGACATTTGGGCCCTGACTGCAGGGGGGAGGAGGGAAGAAGTAGATGGGAGGTTGCATTAACCACGGGAAGGGAAAAATTGGCGCCATTTTTTTTTACTTAATTCACAGGGCCTTGGGCCCACGAAGACAAGGGCCCGCGGGCCTGCAACGCATCCGCTTGGGAAAGCGTGTTTTGCCAGCAATTTGGAAGGGCACCCCTTTCTCGTACCCTAACCCCCATGTTCTAAACCCCCCCCCCTTTTCCCCGCTTACCACCTGAAATTTTGCTCCATGTTAAAAAATAAAAAAAAATTTTAGGAAGGGAGGGAAAAGTTTTGGAAAGTCTCTTATTTAAAAAAACGGGAAATCACTGCTATTTTCAAATCCCTCTAAAACAAAAAAAAAAATTGGGTGGGGTTCAAATTTAATGCAAGGGGTCCTTTTCAACAAATTTTGGGCGGGGAAAAGTCCAAAAAACACGTACTGTTATGTTTTTTGGGATAATAAACGGAATTTTTTTGGGAAATTTTTAATTCCCCCGTGGTTTAATAAAGAATTGTTTTTAAGATTTACGTAGATGCTTTCGGTTTAAAAGAAAAAGTGCTGGTTTTCGCAAAAGTCAAAAAAACGTAAAAGTTTATGTTTTGAAATAATAAAAAGGTTTTTTTTGCACCTTTCAATTCCCTGGGGGGAAATATAGAAAATTTTCTGTTTTTAAAATTTACGAAAATGCTGCGTCAATGAACAGTGCTGGGGCGGGAAAAATTTAAAAAACACGTAACTGTTTTTTTTTTGAATAATAAACGGTATTTTTTTTTCAAACCTTTTAAAATTTTAACGGGGAAGTGGGCCGTGGGCCAACCAAGCGTGGTAGTTAAGCCCCGCCAGGGGAACGGGAAAATCTAAGAGCCCCCCGGTTTTTTACCAAAGCCCCCCCCAAAGCGGGTGGCTTGCTGCGGCGTGAGGCCCACCAGGCCTTTACCCCCGAATGACTTGCTTGCGATGGCGGCCGGGGAACAAACGTGGTTTCAAAATTTAATCCGGGGGGCGTTTGTCGGGGGAAAAGGGAGAAGGTTAGGGCAAAGGGGGCAGAGGTTCGTGGTCAGGGGGAAAGGACAGAAAGGTCCCGGGGCAGGCGGGAAACAGGCAAATTTTAGGGGGGCCTTTAAACAGGAAAGGGCTGGTACAAAGGGAAAAAACAAGACGAACTATATACACTCTAAACGCTCCCCAAACCCCCAACCCAAAAGACCCGGCAGCAAAAAGGGGTAGGGACGTTTCCAAATAAAAAGGACCAGAACCCTCAATTAAAAAATTAAAGGCCCTGGCCCTTTAAAAACCCGGGGGCCAGCCGTCCCCGCGCGCGCCTTAACAGGGGTTATGCCCGGGGGGCCCGTTTAGAAACTGGAGGGGGGAAAGGGGACTGGTAAGTACGGGGGGTTTTCCCCGCCCCAAAAGCAGAAAAGGGCCACGGTGCGGGGGCCCCCAGCCCCGTGCCGGAAACCCCCCCCCGCCCCAGGGGGCGGCCCCGGTTTAGGGTGCGGGGCCGCGCGCCGGTTAAAAATCAAAAACAAACCGTGGTGAATATAGAATTCTGTTTTTTAAAATTTACGTGTGCTGCGTCCCAAAGAACAGTGCTGGGGGGGGGCAAAAAGGGCAAAAAAACCCCGTAAATGTTATGTTTTGATATAATAAACTTTTTTTTTTGACCTTTCAATTCACCTTGGTGGATTTTAAAAATTTCGTTTTAAGATTTAAAGTAAAATTTCTGGGGTCAAATGGGAAAAGTGCTGGGGGCGCAAAAGTCAAAAAACACGTAAAATGTTTGTTTTTATTTAATAAACTGTATTTTTTTCACTTTCAATTTAAACCCGGTGGGAATAAAAATTTCTGTTTTAAGATTTTTTCTAGATGCTTTTCGTCAAAGAACCGTGCTGGGGGGGCGCAAAAGTCAAAAAAAAAAAGTAAATGTTATATTTTGATATAAAAAACGGAATTTTTTTTGCACCTTTCAAATTAACCCGGGTGGAAAATTTAGGAAAAATTTTGTTTTAAAATTTTACTTTAAAGCTTTGGTTTAATGAACAGTGTGGGGGGGCAAAAGTCAAAAAACACGAACTGTTAATGTTTTTTTATAATTAAAAAAGGTATTTTTTGGAAAACCTTTCCAATTTTACCGGGGGTTTAAAATAGAATTTTCTGGGTTTTAAAAATTTTTCTAGGGCCGCTTTAAAGAAAAAGTGTGGGGGGCGCAAAAGTCCAAAAAAAAACGTAACGTTATGTTTTGAATAATAAAAAGGTTTTTTTTTTTAAAACCTTTTAATTCAAACCCCGTGGGGAAAATAGAATTGCTGGTTTTTAAAAATTTTCGTAAAGCTGCCCTTTAAATTTAACTTTCGGGTTCGCAAAAGTAAAAAAAAAAAACTAAAATTTTTTTATGTTTTGATATAATAAAAACTGTATTTTTTGCACCTTTTTAAATTCAACCCGTGGTGAATATAGAATTTCGTTTTAAGATTTAAAGTAGAATTGGGGGCGTCAATGAACAATTTCTGGGTGCGAAAAAATCAAAAAAACGAAAATGTGGTTTTCAGGGACATACAAAAGGGAAATTTTTTGGCCCAAAAAACAACTTTGTGTGACTAAAGATTCTGGATTGTAAAATTTTTTGCAAGGTTTGGGTTTTATCAACAGTCAAAGGTGTAATGGGTAAAATTTTAAAAAAATATCTGAAATGGGAAACTATAATAAAATGGAGTTTTTGCAAATAACAAAGATACCTTCAGTTACTAGAAAAAGATGTGAAACCCAAAATAAGTTCAGGCTGCCCAATATCCAAAGGGAAAAATTTCTAGCAAACTGTTAATAAAAAAAGAAATTCCATCCCAAAGTCCCACACAAAATCCTTTTGGGGGAAATTTATTTCCTTTTTCTTTATAGATAGAGCTTGGGCTGGGGTTCGCCCGCGGGGGCCCCCCCCTTTCTCCCCCGCCGTAATTTTCCGGGCCGGGAAGGGTGCTGCTTTAAAATTCTCTAGCTAAATACAAAAATTTTAAATCTCTAATTTAACTAAATTGGAAGGATTTACAGGGTAATTGTAGAGGTTTTTCTGTGCAGAAATAGACTTAAATTTTGGAGGGTTTTTCCCCAAGGGGGGGGGCGCAGGTCCTATTCCCCATGGGACGCTGAAGGGGCATGAGGCTGAAACGGAAAAAGTGTTCTATTTAAAACTATAAAACTCTAAGCAGCAGCATGGAGGACATTTTTAAGGGAAAACGAGCTAGTTTTGGGGGGGACAAGTTTGTTTTGATGCCTCCCAACCCGCACAAACAGGGGAGGTCCGCCCCCATATCACTACAGCACTTTGGGGGACATTATAGAGCAGTTTCTGAGGCCCAGTGGGGGGAGCTGAGCTCTATGTGTTTTCCCCTACACTAACACACAGGAGAAAGGGGTTTTCCCGCTTCCTAATATTTATACAGCATGGGGGGACATTATAGAGCATTAAATGAGGTATGGGTGGTAGACGAGGCTATGGGTGTCTCCTAAAACAAAGGATAGGGGGATCCTGCCTTTCCCATATCTCAAAAAGCAGGGATGGAGGAAATTATAGGGGCACACGACGAGGGGGGTGGGACAACTGCTATGATGTCTCCCCTTTCATGCACACACAGGGGAGGAGATCCTTTCCCCCCGAAACTTTTAAGGGAGGGTAGCGCCCTTTATTCTCCCCTTTTTCCCGCCACACAGGGGGGAGATCCTTTCCCCCAAAATCTCTATAAACAGCATGGGGAAAAACATTATAAACGTACAAAAATGGGTGGAGATGGCTGCTAAAAGTCTCCCATACACTTCACACACAAAGAAGGGGATCCTTTCCCCCCATATCTCTATGGAGGACAATTTTTAGAGGGAGAATGAGTATCCCCCGTGAGTTTAAAAAATTTTACACAAAACCCCAAAACCCGAACCTTTTAGTTTTCCTACGAAAAACCTACGAAAAGATTGATTTTTTTTAATAATGTCTTTGTTGTTGCTTTTTATGCTTTTGTGAATTTTTTTTGCTTTTTAATGATTTTTATGCTTTTGATATGTATTTTTACCTTTTTATGCTTTTGTATAATTTTGTATTTTTTATCATTTTGTATGCTTTTGAAAAGTTTTTTTGTGCTTTTTAACGATATGTTTCTGCTTTTCATAATTTTGTTATGCTTTTGTATAATTTTTTATTTTCCTTTTTGTAAAACTTTATTCTTTTTAATAATTGTTCTACACTTTTTGTTGTTTTTATAATTTTTTTATGCTTTGTTATGATTTTTTATGGTTTCAAATTTGGTTATTTTTTATGCTTTTGTGTAATTTTTTTTATTTTGCTTTATACTGATACTTTTTTTATTTTTTTTTTGCTTTTTTATAATTTTTGTATGCCTTAGAATTTTTTATGCTCTTGTAATTTTTTGGGGCTTTTTTATGATACTTTTATTCTTTTTTTAATAATGTTTAAATATTTTTTATGCATTTTTTGCTTACTTTAACACGTAGTATTGATCTGGTTTTTTAGACCTTGATGCACTCCTAGTCTACGTGACTCAAATCCAGTTGGTGTAAGAGTATTCTGCTCTCCTATTTACTTTGTTTTTCATGTAATTGGCTTTTCATGATATGATGCCTCTTCCCTAAAGAATCATCTTTTTTTGTAACACACACAACTGTTTTGTAATAAAATTGGCATTCAAGGGATTTTCTTGTGCAGCCTCCTGTCTCGGAGCATTTTCAGAGAGATGTAGACATTATTAATATATGTGCCCTGTCAGCCACTGTCACTGAGAGCAATCTGCGATAGCCCGAGGACGCCGCCGACTCTACGGGAAGCCATATTATCCTTTTCAAGTAATTTGAAGGACTTCTGCAAATTCTTCTGCCGCCTTGTCATTGTCTAATTATAACCTGCTTGAATAAAGTGATTTTTTTTTTTTTTTTTTTTTTAAATCACCCCAACTTGTTCCTGAATATTTGCTCTACATTTTTTGGTTGGATTACAATACATGGTACATTAACCTAATATTGGTCAATCAGGCTATATACATAAGAATAGTGTTAAGCTCGCCGATTTAGGTCGATGTCAAATTTGACCCAAATCCAAGCAACTGAATTTAAAATTTGGTGAAAATTGCCCACTCCCCCCCCCCAAAAAAAAAATAAAAAATCAGCCCTAATGTCACGTTTCAAAGGACTTTATTGCTGGATGACAAGGAAGTACAGAGTATATAGGTGGCCCCTGAAATGTGACTTGTGGAAGGGAAGTGATTCTTGAAGACCATGAGTGGCATTTCCCTTTCCAGTCATGGCCAGGGATGTGAGGAACGAGATCAGAACACTTGCAGGGCAGACATGGCAACAACGGAGCCTGGACCAACAGGCGTGGTACCAGGAGCAGCTGATTCCAGGCCATAAGGTGAGACCAGGACAAACGTATTCCCGACCAGCAGGTGTGACACCAGGAAGACCGAATTCTGGACCAACAGATGTGACACCGGGAACATCGGAATCCAGACCAGAAGAAATTACACCAGGAACAGCGGATTCTGGACCAATAGGTATGACACCGGGAACAACAGATTCTGGACCAGTAGCTGTAATACCAGGAACAGTGGATTCTGGACCAGTAGGCGTGACACCAGGAACAGCAGATTCTGGACCAGTAGGTGTGACACCAGGAACAGCGGATTCTTGACCAGTAGACGTTACACAGGAATAGTGGATTCTGGACCAGTAGGCAAGACACCAGGAACAGTGGATTCTGGAGAAGTAGGCATGAGACCAGGAACAGCAGACTCTGGACAATAGGTGTGACACCAGGAACAGCGGATTCTGGACCAGTAGGTGTGATACCAGGAACAGCGGATTCTGGACCAGTAGGTGTGACACCAGGAATAGCAGATTCTTGACCAATAAAAGTTACACCAGGAACAGCGAATTCTGGACCAGTAAATGTTACACCAGGAGCAGCGGATGCTGGACCAGTAGGTGTGACACCAGGAACAGCAGATTCTGGACCAGTAGGTGTGACACCAGGAATAGTGGATTCTTGACCAGTGGACGTTACACCAGGAACAGTGGATTCTGGAGAAGTAGGCATGAGACCAGGAACAGCAGACTCTGGACAATAGGTGTGACACCAGGAACAGCGGATTCTGGACCAGTAGGTGTGATACCAGGAACTGTGGATTCTGGACCAGTAGACGCTACACCAGGAACAGCGGATTCTGGACCAGTAGGTGTGACACCAGGAACAGCAGATTCTTGACCAATAAAAGTTACACCAGGAACAGCGAATTCTGGACCAGTAAATGTTACACCAGGAGCAGGGATGCTGGACCAGTAGGTGTGACAAAGGAACAGCAGATTCTGGACCAGTAGGTGTGACACCAGGAATAGCGGATTCTTGACCAGTGGACATTACACCAGGAATAGCGGATTCTGGACCAGTAGGCGAGACACCAGGAACAGCGGATTCTGGACCAACAGGTGTGACACCAGGAACAGTGGATTCTGGACCAGTAGGCATGACACCAGGAACAGTGGATTCTGAACCAACAGACGTGACACCAGGAATAGTGGAATCCAGACCAGCAGAAATGACCCCAGAAAAAGCAGATTCTGGACCAGTAGGAAAGACACAAGGAACAGTAGATTCTGGACCAGTAGGCAAGACACCAGGAACAATAGATTCTGGACCAGTAGACAAGACACCAAGAACAGCGGATTCTGGACCAACAGGTGTGACACCAGGAACAGTGGATTCTGGACCAGTAGGCATGACACCAGAAACAGTGGATTCTGAACCAACAGACGTGACACCAGGAATAGTGGAATCCAGACCAGCAGAAATGACCCCAGAAAAAAAAGCAGATTCTGGACCAGTAGGAAAGACAAAAGGGAAAAGTATTTTGGACCAGTAGGCAAGACACCAGGAACAATAGATTCTGGACCAGTAGACAAGACACCAAGAACAGTGGATTCTGGACCAGTAGGCATGACACCAGGAACAGTGGATTCTGGAGAAGTAGGCATGAGACCAGGAACAGCAGACTCTGGACCATAGGTGTGACACCAGGAACAGCGGATTCTGGACCAGTAGGTCCAGTAGGTGTGATACCAGGAACTGTGGATTCTGGACCAGTAGATGCTACACCAGGAACAGCGGATTCTGGACCAGTAGGTGTGACACCAGGAATAGCAGATTCTTGACCAATAAATGTTATACCAGGAGCAGTGGATTTTGGACCAGAAAATTGTTACCCATAAACGCAGTTCTGGACCACAAATTTTTCACCAGGGCAGCGGTGCTGGACCGTAGGCGTGACACGTGAACGCGGTTTCTGGGGCCAGTATGGGGACACGGGAACAGCGGTTTTTGGACCTTAGGTGACCCCGAACGGGATTCTGGACCGTAGGGTGACACCAAAAACCGGATTTGGACCAGTAGGTTGACACCAGGAATGCAAATTCGGACCAATAATTGTTCACCAGGGCGGGGAAAATTTCGGGACCATAGGCTGACACCAGGAACAGAATTTGGCCCAAAAAAAGTTACCCGGGAAACACGGTTTTTGGAAACTGTAGGCGGGACCCAGCAACAAAAATATTTTGTTTAGAGGGTGTGCCCCCAAAAGGGGATTCGGGACCGTAGGTGTGACAAAAGGACCGGCAGATTCTGGCCCCGTGAAGCCCGAAAAAATTTTCCAGGGGGGAAAAAAGGGGGTTTTTTGCATTTGGGTGTGAAAACGGAAACCCTCTGGTGGGGAAAATTTCTGGACCAGTAGGGTGACCCGGGAAACAGCGGTTCTGGACCCAGTAGGTGTGGCACCGGGAAAGGAGCAAATTTTGGGACCCCAGGGGGTTACACCAGGAAAAACCCTTAAATTCTGTCCCAACAGACTTAACCAGGAACGTGGAATCGGGGTTTTGGGTATCCCGATTTTGGGACTGGATTAGAGTTTGAGTTTTTTATTTCATTTCCTGGGAAGCTTTTTCTTTTGGTTACAAGGCGGGAAGAGGAAATCATTTCCCATTTCTTTGCTTTTTTTTTAAAAACCCCAGAGCCTATGAAGCTCCTGGCTTGCACCCTTAACCCCTTTGAGTTGGCATGGACTCCATTACAAGAAACTACCTCATCACAGTCCCCTCCCGGCAATGGTGTTGTCCGGTATGCCCTTAAACGGGGCAGGTTTAAATGATATAGCAAAGATAAACCTGACAGATGATGCACCCTGATACCACGGCACAGAGTGATGTCTCAACTTTTTCAATGGCTTTTTTGGGAATCTAAGAACTGCCACCATCTAGTAAAGCTTTCTGTGCTCCATCTCCAGCTGTAGTCAGATAGGAAAAAGGGGGCCAAGGGGGAAAAAGGCCCAAAAGCAGAAGACCCCGGGGCCAGGGCCAAATAAGGCGTAACTTAAAGTTCTGGGGCCCCAAGTGCAAAATCCATATAAGGGTCCCCACCAAACCATCACCTTTTTTAATTTACCCGGTGTCCCCTTTATGCAAAGGGGGACCCTTTGGGCCCCAGAGCCCGGGTTTCAGCCCCCTAACCATGCCCCCCCCTATAGTTACGTCCCGGGCCCAAGTGATACAAAAAGCCCCAGGGGTTACTAGAATCACTTTCTGCCATAGCTGGAGGACGAAAAATGCCAAGTGCCTGGCTGGGGGGCAGCAGGAAACCCCCCCAGCACCCAAAAGGTGGTTTGGGAAAGTTAAATTAAGGGGGCCCCCCAAGGAATGGTGAAAAAGAAAAAGAGGGGGCCCCTTGTGTTTTTTTAGCAAAATCCAGTTCCCAAGTTTTTCTGGGGTCTGGTTTATTTAAGACATATAAGACATATTTATTTAATAAGGGCGTTTCCAAGACCTTTTAAAACCTCTCTTCCACCTCCCACTGTTCTAAAATAGAAAATGGATCCTGAAGCTGTGGAAGTGCTCACAGCCTGAACAGGAAGCGGGAGCCTGAAACTGTAGAACCACCCATAGCCTGACCAGGAAGTTGGAGGCTGAAACTGTAGAAGTGCCAACAGTCGGAACAGGAAGTGGGAGCCTGACTCTGTAGAACCGCCAACAGTTTGAACATTAAGTGGAAGCCTGATGTTGTAGAACAACCCAAAGCTTTATAACTGCCCACAGCCTGGACAGGAAGTGGGAGCCTGAAGCTGTAGAACCATCCATAGCCTGAACAGTAAGTGGACGCCTGAAGCTGTAGAACTGCCGACAGTCTGAGCAGGAAGTGGAAGCCTGATGCTGTAGAACCATCCACAGCCTGGAAAGGAAGTGGGAGCCTGAAGCTGTAGAACCACCCACAGCCTGACCAGGAGGCGGGATCCTGATCAGCCTCAACAGGAAGTGAGAGCCTGAAGCTGAAGAACCGCCCACAGCCTGAACAGGAAGTGGAAGCCTGATGCTGCAGAACTGTCCACAGCCTGGACAGGAAGTGGAAGCCTGATGCTGTAGAACAACCCACAGCCTGAACAGGAAGCGGGATCCTGAAGCTGTAGAGCCACCCACAGTCTGAACAGGAAGTAGGAGCCTGAAGCTGTAGAACCGCCCACAATCTGAACAGGAAGTGGGAGCCTGAAGCTGTAGAACCGCCCACAGCCTGAACAGGAAGTGGGAGCCTGAAGCTGACTGTAAAAAGCATTCTCTGTGAAATAGCCTGATGAGAAAACCCCTTTATATTTCCATCTTCATATCCTGCTCTTTGGTTTATTGCCACTAAAGGTCATCAGATAACTGCCGAGGGTTCACGGAGATCCCTCCTGGCTCTGAAGGACCATAAATGTTTCATCTCTCTTAAACGCGGCTATTATAATGTGATCAGGAGGTGTGGAGCCGGTGGGTGATTTACGGGGGGCTGACTGTTACATAAAGCTCTTGCTATTGTTGAAATGAAACCTTCTCTTTCGAGTGATGTATCTCACGGATGAAGTGTCTGTCTGACCAAGACAACGTTGAGAAGACCGAGCAGCGGATAACTCGTCCTGTCATAGGAGAAGTATGAAGCTGGGACATCGTTAGGTGTAAAATTTATTAATAAGTTAAATATTTTACAGACACATATTGGGCGGAAAGGGACTGAAGCCACCGCCAAGATGGAAGAGACGTATGACGGAGACAAGCGCAAGCTCCTACATTAAGCTGAGTGACACGGACTACGGGAGTCAGATGAGCTATTATCCAAGCCAAGATCATTCTACCTAGTTCCTGGTGATATATTTTACTTCAAACAGGTCTTCTCACCACATTGATTGGCTTAAAGCATGTAGGTAAAGGTAAATTCACACTATTACCAAATACATCGCTGTTCCGATTTTGCTTCCTTTCAGAGTTAAAGTAATTCTTATCTCCCGTGTACACAACCTTCCCTAGGTTATTAACCAACTCTCTTTGCTCTAGCGGTGGTCAGGATGGTGACGTCACTCCCTGCTGTGTCTTTCAGCCCACTGGTGGAGTTGATTCTTGGGGCCCACCAGTGGAGTTGATTTTTGGGCCCACCAGTGGTGTTGATTCTGGGGCCCACCAGTGGAGATAGTTCTTGGCGCTCACCAGTGGGGTTCATTCTTGGGACACACAAGTGGAGTTGATTCTTGAGGCCCAAAAGTGGAAATAAAATTCTTGGCCCCAACCAGGGAGAGTTGAATTTTTGGGGGGCCCCACCAGTGGAAGTTAATTCTTGGTTTCTAACCAGTGGAGTTGATTTTTGGGGCCCCCCAGTGGAGAAAATTTTTGGGGGGCCCAAAACCAGTGGAGTTGATTTTTGGGGTGGGGGGGCCCAAAAAGTGGAGCTGTTTTTTTGATGCCCACGTGGAGCGTTTTTTGGGACCCCCCAGGGGAGTTAAATTCTTGTTGCCCACCATTTGGAGTTGATTTCTCGGTGGCCCAAACCCAGTGGTTTTGATTCTTGGGGCCCACCCAGCGGGGGTTAAATTCTTGAACCCCCACCATTTTGAGCTTATTTTTGGGTTTCACTGCTAGGGGTTAAATTTTTGGGGGGCCCCACCAGGGGGGGAGTTTATTGGAGCCCCCCCAAATGGGGTTAAATTTTTTTAACCCAACATTTAAAGCTGATTTTGGGGCCCACCAATGGGATAAATTCAGGGGCCCCCACCAGATTAATGATTTTTGGGGGGCCCACCAGTGGATTTCCCTTCTCGGGGCCAAAAACAGGATTTGGGTTTCTTGGGGCCCCCCAGGGGAGGACTGGGGGCCCCCACCAGGGGGTTTTTGATTTTTGGGGGCCACCATTTGGAGCTGATTTTTGGGGTCCACCCCCGGGATTTTGGTTTTCTTGCGGCCCATAATAGGATTTGGTTTCCATTGGGGCCATTTGTAAAGGGAAACCCTGGCCCGGGCCATCCCCAAGGACCCCAGGGGGGGCCATCCTCTACTCCCCTTTAGACCAGTCCAAACCTTTTTGACTGCCCCATTCATCAAAAATTCGTTTGCATTAAGCCCCCCTTTTTGTGATGTTGGTCTAAAATTTCCACAGCTCCTCATGAACCTGAAAAACGGATGGGGGTTTAGTGAACCCGGGAACCCCCAAAAAGGGATGGTGTAAACCCTACCAGGGGGGGAAAAACTAAGTAGAAACCCGGGTTTTTTAAAACCAGCCCCCCGCAAAGGGGGATGGACTTTGCGGGGGGAGAACTACCAGGTCGCCCCACTGGCGTGACTTGCTTGTTTGGCACCCAAAAAGGCAGTGCGGGGTCAAAATCGTGAGCCCGTAGGGAAGTCGGGGACAGGCGGGAGGTCGGGAAACAGGCGGCAAAGGGTTTTGGGTGGTCGAGAAACAGGAGCGAAAAGGGTTCGGTACCCCGGAAAGACAGGCTACGAGGCAAAAAACCCTTTTTCCCTCAAAAAGGGCCCATACGCACTAAAGTTTCCAAAAAAGGGTAAACCCGGAAAAAGGAAGGGGGTTAAAATGGGGTTTTTAAACCTCCCACCCTTTTACCAATAATGGCATTTTTGGCCCCTTTTAAAAAAAACCCCCCGAACCCGGGCGAAAAAGCCCCCCGCCAAAGGGCACGGGAATGCGCAAAACCGGCCCCCGGGGCCAAAGGAAAGGAAAAAAAACGAAAAAAAGGACCGGGGAACGGTTGGTTAAAAGGAAAAAAAGGGAAAGCCGGAAAAAACCCGACCCGGTTAACCCCAAAAGGCCGGGCCCGGGAAAACCCGACGGGCGGCAGCACGAGTGCGCCCCCGCGGGGCCCGGGGCCCCGAGGGGCTGCGGACCACTCGTGACAGTCCCCCCCCCACCTCCCCCCCTAGGCCCCCCCTCCTTTCCGGGTTTTCGGAGGAACCTCAAAACGAGCCGCGGTCCCGGGGATATTCCCTCGGGTTCCCAATGATCTCTCCTCCGGCCCCGAATCCCCCCCCAATCAACCGGGAAATCCCCGTTTGGGGCCCTAACCGACTTCATAGCCAAGATCTCTTTAAACCGCAAAAAGTTGGGGGCAAACAGTCTCAGGGGGGGGGGGGGCAACTTTTCTGGAGAACCGGTTCAACACGACGGTTTCCCAGGGGGGATACTAAAAGAATTTGGGATCCGCATGGTGGGGGGGAGCCCGGATTTTTATCCCGCTACGGGGAATTAATACGGCTCGGGAAATTTAAAAGGGGCCCAAAAGGGAAGCGCGGGCCCAGATTGTACTGGGGATTTTTTAAACCCTTTAAAAAAATTTTGGGGGACAGCCAGACCTTGTCATCCAGGACAAAGTTTCCCAAGCCGGGTCCCCCCTTTTTTTCTGTCCCGCCTGAGCCTTCTTTACGGGCGGGCACACACGGGGCAGGGACTGACGATTCGCTCCCAAAATGCCCAGATAAGTGGGTGGACCAAGGGCATTTTCCCCGAGGGCACCTTGGGGGAGGAGGGCAGAGGGGGGGGAGGCGGGGATGCCGGCCAAAATAAAATAAAAAAGGGGAGACGCCCCAAATTGGGCCCCTAAAAGCCCCAAACGTTTTTTTGGGGAAAAAAATTCCCGGCCCAAGGGTTAAGGTTTTTGGGCCCCCAATCTTTCCCGGGGCGAGCAGAAACAAAATAAACGTAAGACTGCCCAAATCTGATTGACCCTCTCAAACCGGGCCCCGTTAGTTTTGCAGTTTTGGTAAGACGAAGAAAAAGTCAAACCCTTTCCCCCTTTCAACCCGGGAGCAAATTGCGTGCCAGAATTTGGCCCCAACGAACTGCACCCCCCCGACCCAAAAACGATTTTGCGGGGGCCCAGCCCCGTGCAGGGGGAACAGGGAAAAATAAAGGGAAAAGGGGGCAAGACTGGTGCGGAAGGAAACCCCGGGGCAGTGGGACGAATTCCACATCTTAAAAAACCTAACCGTAATGACCAAGATCCCCGGTGTTACCCAAAAGGGGAGGGAAGGGGTCGGGTGATGAAATCCAATCGCCACAGGGGCCCAAAGGAGTACTGGGGGGTAGGCAGGGGCCCGGGAGCCCGGAAAGGACTTTTGGGGGGGTACCTTAATTCCACACAATACACAGGCGTCCAGGGGAAGTCCTTAAAAATTTTTTTAAGCCACCCAAATGGCCACCCTTAAAAGCCGAAGATCAATTGGAAAATTTGGGGGGGGGGGGGGGGGGGGGGGGGCCCCCCCAGGATGCCCTTTCCATCAAAGACCCAATGAAACCCAAATTTCAGGACCTTCTGCGCAGCGATGGCCGAACTTTGGGGTCTTCCCCGGGGGTATCTGCCAAAGGAGAACAGGTGCTGGCTGGGATCGGGGCCCTTTCCCGGAGGAAATAATTTTTTGGGAAAACTGGTCCCCTCCTCCCAAAGGAAAAAATTTTCAGTTGCGCAAAGAAAAAGGGGCCACCCGCCCGAGGGTTTTTTTCGGCGGGGCGAAAAGGGGACCCGGGAAATTTAAAATCTTAAAAAAAAAAGAGCCCAAACCGGGGGCTTGCCGAGGATTAAAGGCCTGGGCCGACGGAGATACTGAAGGTTTTTTGGTCCTATATACCTCAAAAGGATGACGATCTCCAACAAAAGCCACCACCCCTTTCCGGGGGCCATTTTGAAAGCGAGTTAACCGCGCCCCAATGGGCATAGTTTCCTCTCAAGCCGACAAAGGGGCCCTTGGAGAAGAACCCGCATTTTGATTTTTATTCCCCCCTTGGGCCCCTTTTTTGAGAAAGGGGCCCCATTTCCGGCCCCCACCAAAAGGGGCATCCACCTCCAGAGAGAAAGGCTTCTCAGGGTCGGGGCGTAAACAAAAAAAGGGGGCGGAAGAAAAAGGCTAAACCTTTTCAAATCCGAAAGGGGCTTTTTTCGGCCGCTGGGGGCCAAACATTTGGGATTAGCCTTTTTCCGGGGAGAGCCACAATTGGAGCCACCAGTGTAGAAAGGGGGGGTATAAACGCCGATAGAAAATTTGGCAAAGCCCAAAAAAACGTTGCATGGCTCGAAGCCCCAACAGGTCGGGGCCCATTGCGGGGTTTACAGACCTTAGTGGGGGGCCTTTTTCAGGTCTGGGTCAGAGACTAAGGTAAACCGAAAAAGGCAAAACTGGGTTTGAGGGAACACCATTTCTCAAAATTTGGGCGTACAGGGGGTTGCTGCGAAGACGTTGCAGGACTAGGCGCCCCCTGAGGATAAAAGGGAAATCCGGATGTCAGGGGAAAAAAAACCCAGGATGCCCGTCCAGGTAAAACGATGCCCCACGTGTAGACAAAACCCTTTAAGGGATGTCTTTTAAACAACCCCTGAAAACCGCGGGACTTGAAACAGACCGAAGGCACTACTAGGTACTTAAAGTGACCGTGGGCGGGTATTAAAGGGCCCGCTTCCACTCATCCCCTCAGGATCCGATGGGGTTTTAATCCCCGCGCAGCCCCTTTTGGGAAAAAACCCCTTGGGTTTCCCTGTAGACGATCAAAAGCTCAGAAATTTTAGTGGCAACGGATCCCGGGGGGGGGGGGGGTTTTTTTCCAGGGAAAATCGGGTTTCCCACCCCCCGGTAGTCGATGCATGGACGGAGAAAACCCCTCCTTTTTCGTACGAAGAAAAAACCAGCTCCGGGGGGTTTGATAAAGGATTTGCGTATAAAACCCTTTTTGCGGGTTTCTCACGGATATTTTCCGACATGGCCGAGTCCCCCTGGGCTAGACAACGGGTAAACTTTTACCCCGAGGAGGGTGGTCCCAGGGAAGGGGGGTCAATGGGACAGTTTATAAGGGGGGATGAGGAGGAAGGGATTCGGCCCCCGTTTTTCTCCCCAAAAGACATCCCCCGTAGTCCCCGGGATTCAAGGGGGAAGGCCCCGGCAGAAACCTGTAAGAAATGGGGGTGGTATGGCCCGGAACCCCCGGCAGCGGAAACTGAGAGACAGCGAACCCCTGGGAGTTCCCGGAACCCCCCCGCGCAAAAACCCCCCCCGGTTTTTCCCCGTCAGGGTAGGGGCGTGGACGCACCACGGGAAAACCCCCAAAAGGATCGCTGAGGACGACTGAGGGAAGGGGTAAAAGGTGATCTCCCCCCTTGTGTAAGGCCCCCACGCGGGGGGGACAATGGCTTGGGCCATAAACCCAAATTTTGGGCCCCTCTAAGGGGGCTCACCCTCCCCGGGGGGATATCACCAAGGGCTTCTCCAGAAAGTGTCACCGAAGGCCCATACTGGGGCACCCAGGGGCAAACGTGGGAAAAAAGTTTTTCCCCCGGATCCAAGTCTAGAAAGGGGGGCAACCCCAAAAAAAAGAGTCCGGAAAAACCCGACGAGACCTCAACCTCCATATTTAAGGGGGGGTGGGGAGGAAGTGTTTTACACCTAGGGGCGCCTCTCCCACATAAAACCAGGGGCGGGTGTTTTTTCCCCCCCCGCTGTGGGCGAAGCGGGCAAACCATTGCGAAAGGTTTATCCGGGCCTGGGAAGGTAAAGGGACAATTTTTCCCTGCCCGACGGCGGGACAGGCTCCTGTTTTGGACAGATGGGGCCCGCTCCAACCCGCATGGGTTTTTTCAAATGGTAGGGGCGGAAGGACAGCTGTGGGGCTTTGGAAGAACCGGGGGGGGGGGGCCAGGCGAGGCAGACGGGCGTGGTCGGGCGAGATCACTTTTCCGGGGTAGTTCCTCTTGCCGCTCGGCCCAAGCGAACCCTCGATCCGAGGGGGCCCAGGTGGAACAGGGTTTTTTCTTAGGGAGGGCGGGGTCTCTCCCAGCCATTTGGGCTTCCTTTAAAATCTGGGGCCCGGAAAAAGCCCTTTTTTAAAGTGGCACATAAGCGGGGGTCGTTTTCCCGGTCCCCGCTTTTGACGCCCAATTTCCCCCAAACGAACCCGCAGGTTTGCCGACCGAGGGGTCCCCCCCTGGCGAAGATTCAGTAGATGGGGGCCCTACAAGGGGTGCCCGTGCCGGCCCCTTCAAAGACACTGCCCGGAACTCTGAGAGGAAAGCCTGTAGGGCCCGTATTCCCCCCGGGTCGCCCCGGGCCCAGAGAGGGGGGGCCCAAGCTTTTGAAACCTTCCCCCCACAGCAGGGGCTGACCCCCGAAGGCCACCTTAGAAACGTTCAGTGGGGAAATTTTTCCCGCCCCTTAACCCAAAGTGCATAGAGCAAATGGGGAATAAATCCCCCCCGCACATTTTGGGGTCCCCTTCAAACTTGTTTAGGTATTTGGAAAAAGCAGCCTAGAAGTCCCGGGTGCTGGCGGAGGTTTTCGCCACAGGAGGAGGAGTCGGCGGCTGTTGTTTGCCCCGGGGCCGCTGCAGCAAAGGGGGACAAATGGGTTTAGCTGCGGCTTGTTGCGCAAGTTTTTTTTGACTGCTGAACCCAAAACCCCCGTGAGATCCGGTTTTACCGGGGAAAGGTACCTTGGCGGGATTCCCCTGGCCGGATCTTTCTGTAATGGATGCTGGTAAATGGAAACCGCTGGACCCCCACAAGCGATGGTGAACCGTAAACCCGGGGGGGGAATTTTAAGTAAACCCGGGTTTTCAAACCAAAACCCCCCCGGCCCCAAAGCGGGATGAATTGCTGCGGCCCCGGGGAACTAAACCCGGGCGCCCCACTGGGGGTGGGCCCTTTCTTGCGGTGGGGGGCCCCAAGGGGTGCGTGGTACAAAATCGTGAGACGTAGCGAAGTCGGGGACAGGCAAGAGGTCAGGGCAGGCGGCAAAGGTTTTGTGGGCGAAAACGAAAAGTTAAAAAGGTTTTACAAAAAAGGAAGGGCAGGGTACGAGGCAGGGAAAACGCTTTTCCCCCTAAAGGCAGTACGGGACAAAAGGGTCCGGCAAAGGGGGAACCGGAAGGAAGGGGGTTAAATAGGGGCACCTGCCAGCCTTTAAACCCAAAAATGGGCCCTACTGGCCCTTTAAAATCCCCCCCAAGCCCGGGGCGGCGCCCTAAGGCGCGGGGAAAGTGCATACCGCCGCCCGAAAGGAAAGAGAGGACGCGGGGAACGTGGTCAGGGAAAGGGGGGAGCCGGGGCCCGGGGCCGTTGGGAAACCGGGAGTAGCCGCCGGGACCCGACGGGCGGCAGCACAGTTTCGCCCGCAAACCCGGGCGAGGGGCTGCGGGGGCCAACTCTAAAAGAAACCAAAATTAGAAAGAAGTTTCTGAAGCGACCAGAGCCCAATCAATTCACTTTCCATTCAGCGTCACACAAAATTCCCCGTCCCATCTTCTTCTATTTATTCGGGGGAGGGGCCCTTTAGACAGTAAATTTTAAATTTTTAATTTTTCTGATTTCTATGAATTAAAAATAACAAGAAACCCGCCTCGAATAAGGTTTCTTTAGGGTGGAAGGAAAAAAAAACAGCTTTCAGCGAGGTGTTGTATGAAAAAAAGAAATCATCTGGAGTTTTCTCTCCCAGTTCGCAAAGTAAACCCCCCCGCCGCCGCCGAATAAAAAAAAAGAGACCAAAATTTTGGACTTTTATTTTGGAAAATTTAAAAAAAGGGTAAAAATACATGGCTGCAAATGCGACTGAACAGGACTTGGTTTCTGTCCGGTTGTGAGAACATTTTGATTATTTGACAAATAAAATTTTTGAGATAAATCAACAATCCTGACTTTTCCCACAGTGGAGATGTAAAGGAGTTTTTTTCACCGTTAAAAAAAAATCCATCAAGAGTGAAAGGGCATTTGAAAAATTTTTGTAGCAAAACCACCTGGGCATAGTTAAGCAATGTGCATGTCCACCCAATGGGGTAAAGGGGTGGGGGGCAACCCAGTCCTCCCCCCCACAGCCAGCTCTTTGATGTGACTCTGTATACAATGTTAGCAATGTTACGTCCACCTAAGAGCGAGGCTGGAAGGAACACATGCTCAGTTCACCGTCCTGCCAGCAAGAGTCTCTTGTATAGTGTAGCCGTGTACAGTATATAGCAATGTGCATGTCCACCTAATGGGCTAAGGGCTGGAGGGCACACATGCTCAGTCACTCCCCCTACAGCCAGGTCTCTGTATAGTGATGCCTGTACAGTATATAGCAATGTGTACGTCCACCTAATGGGCTGAGTGCTGGAGGGCACACATGCTTAGTCACTCCACCTATAGCCAGCTCTTTGTATAGTGAACTTTGTATACAGTGTATAACAATGTACACAACCACCTAATGAGCTGAGGCTGGAGGACACACATGCTCAGTCAATCTACAGCCAGGTCTCTGTATAGTGATTTCTGTACAGTATATAGCAATGTGCATGTCCACCTAATGAGCTGAGGCTGGAGTACACATGCTTAGTCACTCTCCTTATAGCCAGGTCTCTGTATGGTGAACTCTGTATAGTGTATAGCAATGTGCACGTCCACCTAATGAGCTGAGGCTGGAGGACACCCATGCTCAGTCACTCCCCCTACATTCAGGTCTCTGTATAGTGATGTCTGTACAGTATATAGCAATGTGCACGTCCACCTAATGAGCTGAGGCTGGAGGACACACATGCTCAGTCACTCTACAGCCAGGTCTGCATAGTGATCTCTGTACAGTGTATAGCAATGTGCATCTCCACCTAATGAGCTGAGGCTTGAGGACACACATGCTCAGTCACTCTCCCTACAGCCAGGTCTCTATATAGTGACCTCTCTACACAGTGTATAACAATGTTCACGTCCACCTAATGAACTGAGGCTTGAGGGCACACATGCTCAGTCACTCTACAGCCAAATCTCTATAGAGTAACCTCTCTACACAGTGTAGAGCAATGTTCACATCCACCTAATGAGCGGAGGCTGGAGGACACACATGCTCAGTCACTCCCCCCTACAGCCAGGTATCTGCATAGTGATCTCTGTACAGTGTAGAGCAATGTGCACGTCCCCCGAATGAGCTGAGGCTGGAGGACACACATGCTCAGTCACTCTACAGCCAGGTCACTGCATAGTAATCTCTGTACAATGTATAGCAATGTTCACGTTCATCTAATGAGCTGAGGCTAGAGGACACACATGCTCAGTCACTCCCCCTACAGGAGGACACACATGCTCAGTCACTCTACAGCCAGGTCTCTGTATAGTGATCTCTGTACACAGTGTATAGCAATGTTCACGTTCAACTTATGAGCTGAGGCTGGAGGACACACATGCTCAGTCACTCTCAGGTCTCTGTATAGTGATCTCTGTACATAGTGTATAGCAATGTGCACGTCCACCTAATAACATAGGAGTCCTCACACAATATATAGAATTTCATATTAACTGTTTACCATTTTGGGATATATGCGACTTTTTGATCTTTTTTTTTTCCAGATATTTTGGGGACAGTTACAAACTTATTTTTGGGATATTGGGAGAGACAAGTATTCCACATGCTTTGGGAAGGCTGATTGGGTCCTCTCACTATAATGTCTAGTGCCAGAGGATGACCATAGGAACTACATGTGCCCCAGTATTTGTAAACTTATTTTTGGGATATTGGGAGAGACCAGTATTCCACATGCTTTGGAGAGACTGATTGGGTCCTCTCACTATAATGTCCAGTTACAGGGGACGGCCATGTGAACCACATGTGCCCCAGCATATGCAAACTTATTTTTGGGATATTGGGAGAGACCAGTATTCCACATGCTTTGGAGAGACTGATTGGGTCCTCTCACTATAATGTCCAGTGCAAGGGGACGGCCATGGGAACCGCATGTGCCCCAGCATATGCAAACTTATTTTTGGGATATTGGGAGAGACAAGTATTCCACATGCTTTGGGGAAGCTGGTTGAGTTCTCTCACTTATATGTCCACTGCTAAGGGACGGCCTTGGGAACCATATGTGCCCCAGCATATGCAAACTTATTTTTGGAATATTAGGAGAGACAAGTATTCCACATGCGTTGTGGTTGGCTGGGCCTCTCATTGGTAAGGCAGGCCTTTATTAAGGTGTCCATAACATTTAATATTAGGGAGTAGATGCAGGTTGTCACGGATGCCCCTGCAACCCTCGTCCCGGGTCGCAGGCGCATCCGTGCCCCGACACCGAGCGGTGCCCCGTCCCGGCCGGGGTCCGCTCACCCCCCTATCTCTGCCGGCGTCCACTTACCCGGCCACGCTCATGCTCTGCCTGTCCCAGTCCCGCGGCGCGCTGGCAATGTGAAATTTAAAGGGACAGTGCGCCGGTAATTGGTCTTTGCCGGGCACTGTCCCTATTTTAGTCCGGCCCCTTCCTGGCAGCCTTGCCGGATCCTTAGTGCTCATGTCTAACGAGAAAGCGTTCCAAAGAGTCTTGTATTGCCTACCGTGTACCGAACCCTGCTTACGTTTACCGACCACGAATCTTGCCGCTTGCCCTGACCTTCTGCCTGTCCACGTTCAAGAACCTCTGCCGCCTGCCCTGACCTCCTGCCTGTCCCCGACTACGAGCCTGCCTGTCGAATCTGTACCTCGCCTACCCTTGGCCGCCACCGCAAGCAACTCCCGTCAGTGGAAGTTACCTGGTAGACTCCCGCCGCAGCAAGTCCATCGCGCTTTGTGGCGGGCTCTGGTGAATACCGGGACCTACTTAGATTCCGCTCCCTGGTGTGGGTTTCCACCATCACCTGCGGTGGTCCTTAGAATCCACTACCAGACTGTTACAGTAGGATCCGGCCATGGATCCCGTCAAGGTGTCCTTGCCGAGCGTTGCCAACATCACCACCGTCGTGGTCAAGCAATCTCAACAGATCACGCAGCAGGCGCAGCAGCTCGAGCAACTCTCCTCCATGGTACAGAAGCTCATCACCGCCCAGCAGCAGCAACCTACGTCTTCTCCAGTGGTTGTCCCTGCCTCGACGGTTCCTGGTCTAGGGGGGCCCTAAGTTCCGGGTGTCGCTCC
>JAODAL010042199.1:0-35080 GCA_025379985.1 Phyllomedusa bahiana | reverse complement strand
TCTTTATTGGAATGTGGCGGGTTTGAACAATCCAATTAAGTGTAAAAGGGTGCTAAGCCACTTACAGCGTTTCCACCCAGATATTATGTTTATCCATAAAACACACTGGTGGGTAGAGGAGCAGGGGGAATTGAAGGCACCTTGGAAAGCACAAAGTGCAACAGCCAGCTACACTTTTAAAACCCATGGGGTGATACTTTCCTATTGTGGCCTAAGACCCCAATATTAGCCAACGGGGTAAAGCAAAAAGACAGACTGAAATTTAAAAACAAATAAATTTCCCCCCAATAACAGTTCGTTTAGAATAGTTAACTTGTTTATACACACAAAAATTCTTGAGCACATGAAGGAAAAAAACTAAATCACATCGCAGAACCTTCTGGAAGAAGGTTGCTTAAACCAATCTCATCTAGACCACTATCGGCTCCCCTTTTCCACCTTTCAGTGGCAATATTTCAGCCGCCTGGGAGCCATGTTGGAGTTCATACTTGTTTTGTTGTTGTTTATAACAGTTCCCTCCACCAGATGTCAGTATATACTATATGATAACTATCTCAATTATGAAAATAGCTACATGGAAAGTTAAAGGTCTACGCTCTCCAGAAAAGCAAATAATGGTTCTGCGCCACTTAAAGCGCCTCAAAATTGATATAGCCTTCCTACAGGAGACACATCTCTTTGAGGAAGACTATAAACATATGGAAAAACTTTGGTTAGGCAAGTTATATGGCTCCCCCGCAGTCGGAAAAAAGGCAGGAGTTTTAACTTTGGTTAGCAGAAGCTTTAAAGGGCAAATATCGCAACAACAAAAATGACTCAGGAAGGGGGGCACTCTCCAGGAATCAAAAAAAATTGAAAAATTTTGATTTAAAAATATTTAGGCCTAAAAAACGGAGGCCTCTTTCTTTAAAAAAATAGAACAATTTACACTTTAAACCTCAGACTTTTTAAAAAATACCAGGTTTCAATTAGGTCATTTCCCCCTGGAAGATCGACATAATGGGAATGCAACCAGAGCTAACACACAGGAAGGGAAAACACAGATTTATAAAAATTTATAGATTTATAGAAAATTTAAACATATGTGACCCATGGTGATATTTAAACCCCAACACAAGAGAATTTTTGCATTTTTCATTCCCACATAATAGCTGGTTGAGAATTGATTACACATTTATTTCCCCAACTCTACTCCATAGAGTGGAGGAGACAGTGATAGGAGATCTGGTTATCTCGGATCACTCCCCCATCATGCTTACCCTGTTAGATCGCCTCCCGCGTGGAACAGACTATATATGGAGATTCCCCTCGTTTCTCACAAAAGATGAGGGGTTCCAAGTGACCATACAAAATTGGTGGCTCGAATACAAGACAAATAACGCACAACATGAAAACTCCCACCAGCTGTTCTGGGAAACTGCAAAAGCAGTACTCCGAGGGAGACTAATAGCATACATTTCTATTGTCAAAAAAAAGTACAAACTCAGCTTGATATCCTTAGCAACAGACTTTGTGAAGCCTATACCAAATTCTCATCCAATCCTTCTGAAATTAATAAATAATTTGGTTAGCTAGCAAAAAAAGGCATACAACTCCTGGAATGAATGACGAGAAAAAGATCTCAAGTCGAGGCTAGACTTTTCCGGTTTGGCAACAAACCATGTAGGTTGCTGGCAAAATACTCGCTTAGCGGCATTGCGAGATCACACTGGGATTCTTAGAAGCAAAAGAGTGGAAATAGTAGAAATACTTAGATCATTCTATCATCACCTCTATACGGACGAACAATTGAATGACATCTCTTCTGCCAAATGGATAAAGAAAATAAAACTTCCTCACCTGACGACAGATGAGATATCAATGCTGGGGCAACCCATAACAACTTCGGAACTAGAATTGGCAATAGCAAAATTGAAAAATAAAACATCACCCGGTCCAGACGGGTATACAGGAGAATTTTTAAAAATTTTAAAAACTCAAATAATGCCCACCCATGAGGCGGGACATATCGTTACATGTAATAAATATCTTGCTGGAGACCCTAATCCCTACACAACCATGAATATAGCGCATGTCAATGTTCTTCCAAAGCCTGGGAGGGATCTCACTTTAGCTGAGTCTTACCGACCAATTTCATTAATAAATATGGATCTTTTTTTTTTTTAAACTTCTTTTTATTTCCATATTGCACAGAAAAAAGATAAATTACAGCATATCTGTTAATCATATAACAAGTTTGAAATTAACATGCAAGTATCATTTTGTAGACATTAGCCATAAATGTTCAAATATTAGGAAAGCTACTCAACTATGTATACGTTTAAGATAAGAGGACAATACTTGGACTAGGAGATGTTACTGTGCAGCGGCAAAGAAAAGTGTCCATTTGTTTATGTATAAAGTCCACTCTATCATCTCCCTGCTTATGTTCTGACTGCAAATAATGTTTTTTTTTTTTATTTTTTATTTTTTTAAACCGGCACCTTGTTATAGCCCAAAGCCGGCTAAATGTAGTGGGCCTTACACTACAATGTGGGGCATGCCATAACGAGAAACCAGACACTGAGAAAATGTACAACATAACCATTACGACTTACAAAACAGAGAAACAAAAACAAAACAAAGAAGAGTAATACTGTAGAAAAGGGATAACAGTCCCTGAGCAAGAGCAGGATGAGGAAACAATTTGGTCTCAGTTAAAACACACTTGTCAACCTTTTTTGATGCATAATACCCAAGGGAGATAATAATGTGCAGGTCCAAAGAACCAGTTAACCTCCCCCAGTAAACACACAAACAAACACCTTTTTTTTTTTTTTTCTCCCCCTTTTCCTTTCCCTTCCCGTGTTATATGAAAGTTCACGCTAGGCATACAGGCTTTAGAGCTCCTATGTATCCCCTCAAACGACCTAAGCTGCCCGTTTGGCGGCTTTCAAGTACCATTGTGAGTTCAGAAAAGGGATCATTACTAGTCTAAACTTCGACCCCTCCGAAAGTAAGTTCTACAATAAAGATTTTCGATTTAAGAAGAATTTTAGTATTGCTGTTCTTTAGGACGTTCAGATTCTAGCCTATGCCCGATTGCCCCCCAAGGTGGTTTTATTAACCTGTTTTGTAATACCATATCTGGGGTGGCGGTAGATGCATCAAGCGCTCTTATTGGAGTATACAACGTTTAGCCCCCAGTACATGGTATGGATCATGTGTATGAGTTTCGTATTAACTGGGCAGGGTCCATAGAAGAGCAGCACACTTGGTGTCAATGGAATTCAATATTTTGCCCTTTGCCTAAGGAGTCGATTACTTTTTTTCCCACAAATTTTCTTGTGAGGCCCCACAGAAACAACATCCATGAAGTCCAAATCTGATTTTTAATTGGTGGCAACCTTGGGGCATAGCATTTTGCGTATCTGGCCCAGAGGAATGAAGGGGGGATGTAGAAGCCATAAGATCGCTCTGTGGAAGAAGCGAAATGGTATCTTTCCAAATCTCGCCCAATGGTCTTGCAAACCTCACCCAGCCCCGATAATTCACATCCTGTATACAGGTTCCCTTGGAAATCCGAGGACCAAATTTATTTAAATTGTGTGTCGCTTATTACCAGTATCCTGGGCTCCCGAAGTTTTTTGATAATGTCCTATATAGAGTGCATTGCCACTCGAAGAATTCAAAAGGATCAGTGGGGTAGACGATTATCTCCCCTATCCATTCGAGTTCACACTACATTTTAATGTAAACAGCTGATCTGTTAGTAGGTTAGGAAATGTGATAGTGGATAAATCAATATTTGGACCTAAGATTCCTGAAAAGCTTGAGTAAATGCTGCCCTTGGTTTTGATCATTAAAATGCATGACCTTTTTTAATGCCCCTCAGTCTCCAACAATGAAAATGTGGGTTAGTCATACCCCTGGGAACTCAGGGTTGGCCTATTTCAGGGCAAAAATATTGCTGACGGCCCAGGGAAGTTTAAAAGCTTTCTTACCCGCTTTTCCCACGTTACCGAGAGTATTCCTTCAACAAGAAAGTTACTCCTGGATCGCGGGCGGCAGGCCGAGTAATTTTAGTATGAAAGAGTTGTCGGAAGGGACCAGGAAAGCTATGCGATTCTAAAAGTTGGTGTTGGAGTAAAATTCCGTACTTTTTCAACCAATTCTAGACAATGTCTAAATAAGCACCCAAATTGTAAGTCCTTATATCTGGGAGGTTACGTCCACCATAGCCTCTGGGCAACATCAGCTTCTTAATGCTATTCTAGGGCGTCTACCAGACCAAATAAATTTGGAAAACGCCCCCCTTGTTATTCTAGAAACATCTTTATGAGGTCCAGTATAGGGGAAAATGGTCCTGTAGGTGGAATAACAAGTTTTAGGAAACCCAATCATTTTCACTAGAATGGCAACGTGCCAGTCAAAGGGAGAGGGAGTTTGGACATCTTTGTAAAAATACCAATCAATTTCCAATCGTGGGGGAAAATTAGAGTCTATAGATAGACTCTGTGGGTACGCCCTTTATTGATTCCCTAAATACTTAATTGGAATCTCTTGGGGCCAATGCTACCTTTCCTTGAAGATATTTTTGAACTTGAACTAATGTTACCAACCTAGATAGATTCAAGTAATTATCAGATTTTGATTCATTTATTTTGAATCCCGAACACTATTTGAAATATCCTTAACTTGATGAAAGGAGGCTTGACAGATCTTTCTCCAGGGTCATAAAGAAAAAAACCACATCGTCTGCAAACATGGCAAGCTTATTCCTGCCCTTGTACCTCAACTTCCATCAATATTGGAGTTTGAGGTATTGATACCTGGCCAGAGCGCACAACAGCAATGTTAAAGAAGCAGCGGAGACAATGCGCAACCCGTCCTAGAGCCCCTATGAGGAAAAGGAATGGAGACAAAACCATGAAATGCATACTCCTCTACTCAGGTTTCAAATATACAAATGGACCATCGACAACGCATAAGGTGAAAAAATATTTATAAAATCACCAATATATTCATGCCCGTAGGCACAATAATAAAAGTCCCACGAGAAGGACAGGGTGACATAGAAACACCACTGACAGCCCTATACACAAAAATCGCCGACGCGTTTCTGGCACAACTTGCCCTTAACTCATAGGCATAGTTAACTGAACACATTATCTTATTTATAAACCACACCTATTAAAACTTAATATTACATAAAACAATCTCTACCTGTATGGAATTGTTTCTCAGACAATGGGAACGCCGAGCGCACATGTTGATGCACTGCTCGGCGTCCTGAATTCCAACTTAGCCGATGGGTACATCCATTTGGAACGTGTCCGAGCCTGCGCCCTGTTGCAAATTTCACAGGCCTTGTAAGTGGCATAAACGTGGGACATGCCTTAGGGATGGGAGGAGGTGGGTGAGAGGATAGAGTAGGGGGGGGGGGGGGGGGTAAGGGTAAGGCGGGGGTAAATGTGGGGGTGGGGGGCCGGGAGGGGGGGGGGGGGGGGGGGGGGGAGGGGGTAGGGAGTTAGGGGGTGAAGGGGAGGGGGTGTGGGAGAAGGGGGGGGGGGAGGGTGGAGGGGGAGGGGGGGTTGGGAGGGGGGGGGGACACGGGGGTGCTCATGTTGCGGGCGTGGCGAGGGAGGTGGGTGGGGGGTTGAGGGCGGTTTGGGCGGTTCCGGTCGGGTCTGTTTGGTTTCGTTGTGTGGGGTAACTACTGTTGTGTTTGGGTCGGTGTAACTTTTGGTGGTGCCGTTGGTGGCGTGTGGTGTTGGACCCTTCTGGAGTTGGGGGTACACTTATCCTGTTATTCCTCTTTTTCTGTTCTTCATGCTGTCTTGTATACTAGGTACTTTACTGTCTTATCTTTTATACTTTTCCCTCTTTTTGTTGTGTTCGTGTTGTTTATTTTGGTATGTGGTGCTTTATTTTGTTGGCTTTTCGGGGGACTCTTCTGTGACTTACTTGGCGTTATCTTGTACTGGGTGTACTTTGTGTTTTTCGTCGTCTGTTTGGGCCCTTGTTTGATAAAACCTTACGCGGCGTTTTTCCATTTTTTTCGGTCGACGTTTTTTGGTCTACTTGGTTGGCTTTCTGGTTGTTTTCTTCTGTGTTTTTTTTGACATACTTTGTCTTTTTTTACTTATTTATCGTCTTTGTATACTTTTGTTTTTTTTACCTCCCTGTTGTGCTATTTCGTGTTTTGCTTTGTTTTTTCTTTGTTGTGTGGTGTGGTTTTGGTGTAACTGTATGAGTTGCTATTTGTTCTGGCCATTAGTTATTTTGCGTGGTTTCGTTGTGTGTTGAGCCTGTGTTGTGTGTGTTGGGCCTACGTTATTTTCTGCTGTTGTTCTTGTTTGTGTCTTTTTGTTGGTTTGGTACCCCGTTGTTGGTTTGCTGTAGGTAGCTGAGTTTTTCCCCTCTGTTGTTTTTTGTCTTTTTCCGCCTCGGTTTGTTGGCGTGGTGTTCTTTTGTTGTACCTTTAGTTTTCTGTTTTGTTATGTTGTTGCTACTTTTCCTTAGGTTTTTGGTTCTTGGTTGTCGTCTAGTTCTGAGTTGACGTCTTCGCTACGTCTTGTTGTTTCCTGTTGTGTTGTTTGTTTTTGGCTTCTTTTTTGGTAAGGGGTTTTTTTGGGTCTACGTGCTTTTCGTGTGTTGTTTTGTTGTGTGTTGGTGTACGGTGTCGCTTAAATCTACTTATTTGTGACCTTTGCTAACCCTTTCTCTACTTTACTTGCTTAATGTTGTTCTTGTAATTTCCGTTTTTTTTTTTGTTACTTCTCTTTTATTTTTTGTAACTTGTTTCTTGCTTGGAATTTGTTTCTTGGTGGTGTTACGTGTTGCTGGCCCGTCTTCTGGGTGTATAATTGATGTTCTGATGTTGTTGTGCGTTTCTACCTTGTATTATTGGTGTTTGACTTGTTATGATTTCTACTTTTTTCTACCTTTTATGTTGTTTTTTTGACCTATCTTTTAAAATACACCAAACGGACTACGAAAAAACGTCCTTGCAAACCGCCAGCCAAATAAATCAGAAACATAGTTAATGGACCAAAACCCTACAGGAGAATACAAGTAAGACACTCGGTATGCTCAAATAAACGAAAACAATGTAAATAATCCATACAAAGCATGGAAGGCACTCATACTTAAAGGAGCAATTAGCATATATAACCTACTTTTGATCCCCCCTGTAGTATAATGAGATAATTCTAACACAGAGACTCCACTTAAATAAATATATCTCCACGAACAAATTATCACCGTAATAACACAAAGTTACTCATTAAAAATTTAGCCCATTTGGAAATGTGTATTTAAAGAGAAGAACCACATTGCCGTCTCTGTCCGTCGCTTCTCTCTACATCACCTCCTCAACTTGGCCCTACAAATCCTCTCTATTCCAAAAACCAGTAGTACACTTCCAATTATAATTATGTTTCCCGTCATGAACATGTTTCGCCACATTGGTGATTTGGTATCGTAAGGATGTAGCAGTCACAGTCATTCAGAGGTTCCAGTATTCTTACTTCTTAACTATCTAATAGTTGAACCTAATATACCATGTAACATTGCAAAAAGTGTCATCGAATTGCAATACCACACATGTGGTGTAGCAATTGATAAATTGCTTGATGTTTTTTATGATGACTTTGTCCCCGTTACCACCGGATTTATAAAAAAATTGCATGGATTAGCTTATATTTTGCACATTTTACATTGGCATAGAGGCCGGCAATAAATAGAATCCCTTGAGTGTAACCAGGTTTGTTTGGATTTTATCATAAATCGTGAGAGGATAGAATGATACCTAAAGTTTTAAGATCTTTAATGAAACAATCTTTAAACCCTGTGACAGGAATATTTAATTAAAATCTCACTTCTTTGTCAACAAGGGTGCACATGAGCTCGTGAAGATGTTACAATATTGTATTGAACTGTGGTCTATACTTTAAACACCAAATAGGGTGGTGAAACAGTTCCCTTTCCCTCTTTCTTTCTGTTTTTTTAATTGTTGTTAATGTTTTACAACTATCTCAATTATATTCGCGACGTGATTTTTTTGAGATCAAATTTTGTATGCTCTATCCAGTGACCACTGTTGGTAGCCCTATTTTTGAGTTTCTTTTGATTTGTTGTTCCTCAATAAGGAAAGACGATGGGATCGTGCAATAATCTTTTTTGCACTAAACATCTCTCCACACAGGAATTCGCTTTATTGTGGTATGGCGAGGTGAAAACTCCTGTAAAGCAATAATTGTAATTGCCGAAAGGGTTTGTGCGATACGTATGACTTGCTACTCTCTCATTCTCCCCCCTCCTATAAACAAGATCCAAAAAAAGGAAATTTCAGATTACAGCCACCTGAGAAAATGTAAATTTAAATTAAAAAAATTGTGATTCAAGATATTCTTACAAAGGCCGGCACGGCAGATACAACTCCCCCCCAGATTGATAAGCAGGTCAACGAGTAATCCTGCCGTTACCATACAGTTACTGAGATAAATTTGGTTAACCGCAGAGAATATGAAAATGTGCTCCCCCAAGACATAACCAGGTTTGCATAAGGGCAAAATTTCGCCCCCATTGACAACTCTCCTTGGCTGTAAAATAAGTCACCATCAAAATAAAAGAAATTAGCGTCATTAAGAGAAATTAAGTAACGGATAAAGTGTTATTGGAAGAGCCGTAGAATAATTTTCTGTGTTTGTTTTAGATGCAATTCCAAAAAGCTAGAAGTGCTATTTGAATGTGGGATGGAAGTAATATAACGAGGTAACATCAACAGGTTTACCCATGACCCATGTCCGTTGCCAAGTTTTTGCCCTGCCAAATTTAGTAGGAACGATCTGCTGTATCTCTTAGGTACCCGGGACCCTATTGGTGCCACGGCTGTAGAACAACCATCCCAGCCACTGGCCCAAACGCTCCGAGAGAGACACTATGCCTGATACGAATCGTACGCATGGGCACGGGTTTGTGTATTTTTTGTGGACTATTATGGATTCCATATAGTATTGGGGTTACCGGGTGCTCTACTATATACAACTCCATTTTGTTTCTCAGTTAATATGCCCTAAGTCACAGCCTTCTTGGACTAGTTGATTATCTCTTCTCCCTGATAACTAGACGTAGGATGACTTAGAAAGTTTACGATATATAGTAATTATCCTTTAGCAATGCAAGCATAGATAAGTCAATAGTCCGAAACGAATCAAAACAAACGAGCGGCTCCCCCCTTGTCTGCCACTCACATATGATCTCCTGATTCCATTTTAAGCTCATTAAGAGCCTTATTTTGAGATCGAGACAAATTGGAATAGTGGGGGGACGGACCACTGAGTGAACAGTGTCATGTAATTTTTTAAGGATCACATTCACTGCCATTTGAAAACCTTCCATGGATGGAGACCTGATTGAATAGGCTAGAAATTGGATTATAGAATTTTCAATTGATTTGTAGTAGACACAGATAAAGAATTAGGATCATCATCACTTAGTTCCTGTAGATTTAGTAAAGACAACTGCTCCATAAAAAGTAAATTGGAAAATTGATTGTGAATGATAGAGTCCTCCTGAAATGCTACATCTCTACCTTCTTCTTGAAAAAAATGACGACTAATTGTTAAGTCCCTGACAAATTTATTAAATGTCTTTCCATTAGAGAAAAAATCAAAATTTCCTGTAAAGCAAAATTAATTCCTACGGGACAAAACCATTAACAATGTTCCTGCTCTAGATTCATGCTTGATAGGTTGAGGACATCTAACGAGATGTCCCTGGTTCCGTTGGATTGTTGGTCCGTGTATTCCTGCGTTGATTTTGTTTTATGTTTCCTACCACCTCTTCTGTTGTGCCCGCTTACGTATTTTGACTTTATATGTCAATTGCCTTTCTTAAAATATGAACTAGAAGATGTAGGATTTTTTCTTCGATGTTATCCGTATATAGCATCGGAAAAAGTCAGTATCCATGGACCCAAAGCTTACATCATCTTTTTATCCTGCAGTCCCCCATACAAAGAATATGTCTTCTTTGTCCTTTTGTTTAGAATTGGCCTTGGAGTACTTGTATCAGACTGCCAACGACCCCACTCATACACCTGATCATGATTATAATCAAACACATCTCGTTGAAATTTGTTTTGTTTAATTTCCATAATTGTTTCTTCTACTTTACTAACATTGTCATGCACCATCCGATAATCTTTATCATAGGAAGCAATGTCCTTAAAGGCTGAAAGCTGATTTTCCATTTGTGCGATATTTGTTGCAATTTCATCTAATTTTTGTTCCTCATGGGCTACAATGAGCTCCATTAACTGTAAGGAACATTTTGTTAGTATTTGATTCCACTTATTCACAAACTCTGTCGAATATATGGTGGTAGGTACCTTTTTTATTCTAAGACCACGTGGTATCATATCTTTGCTTAGATAATTTTTGATTTTAGTCAAATCCCACCAGACCTTCATTTCCTGTATCATAGATTTTTCCATATTCTTGAGTATAGTGACAAACTCTATGTGTCTTTGGTTAGTGTCTGTATCATTATTAAAAACTTTATCGGCTCTTTCTTGCCGTAATTGCTTATAAGCCATATTGAAGACACTTTCCAATTTCTGGCTCAGTGGAAGCAAGGAAGAAAACTTTATATATGTGGGACAAGTTTAATAACAAATGTTCCTTTTTAAAACTTCCTTGCAAAAATAGTCAAACCTCTGTCTCTACGTATATAATAAAGAGATATCTTTTCTCTCTCCTGTTTTTGGTTTAGTATAACGAATACAGCATGTCCAATTACTCCCCGTAAGGGCAGGAGCGCCCCACAACTGGAAACTTTAAGTTATAATAAGAACGAAAAATAGTTGAGTCACTCACCTCCTATTGTTTCAGGATGTAAATCTGCCCATATCGCACGGTCCCCTGCTCCAGTTCGCATGGATAGACAGTGCAGCTCTTGACAAATATACAAAAGACCAGCGACAACGAGCAAAAGGTAAAAAATATGTAATAAAAACACCAAATATATACATCGCCCTAGGCACAATAATAAATCCACGTGAACAGGGACATAGATAAAACCACTGACGCCCTAACACAAAAACGCCTGACGCGGCGTTTCGAGCAACATCTGCCCTTACTCATGGCATAGTTAACTAACACCATTATCTTAGTTATATCCATCACCTATTAAAACTTAATTTCATAAATTCATCTCTTACCTTTATGGAATTGTCTCAGACAACATGGGAAACGCCGAGCGCACATGTTGTGTACTGCTCGGCGTCTGATCCACTAGCCGGATGTTGTAAATCCAGTTGGAAAAGTCCGAGCAGCGCCCCTGTTGCCAATTATCACCAGGCCTGGTAAGGGCATAGACACGACATCTGTAAAAAAACACCAAAAAAAACGTTGGGACCTATGGCGTATTAATACAAAAACGGACTTAAAGAAAAAATCAGGGCCATTGAAAACGGCAAGCCTAAGATCAGAACAAGCATTTATGACAACACCGAGACAGAGATATACAAGTAAGTCACTCTTAAATGCTCATATAAACGAAAACAAATAAATAAACAATACAAAGCAAGGAAGGCAATCATACTTAAGGAGCAATAAGCATTATAACACCACTTTTGATCCCCCTCTTTGTTAAAGATATTTCTATACACTGAGACTATACCTCGTTAGATAATATATCCCCACAATCTAATTAGCTCAGTAATAACACAAAGTTTCTCTTTTAAAATTTAGCCCATTTGGAAATGCATATCCTCGCCCTTGGGTTGGCATATAGCGACCCTCGAGAAAACCCAGAAATGGGCCTTCCAGCCTATTTTGTCCAATACAGCGCCCAGCCAACCCCAGTCCACACAGTCCAAGGCCTTATCTGTATCACTGTCAGTAAAGCTAGTATTTAGGGTGCGAAGGGGGTCTGTTTTGAACCTCCGTTTAAAGCCAAGCAGTACCTTCCGTATTTTGTGACCGGCAGATCGACCCTGCACAAATCCTACCTGGGGCGAACCGATAATTTGGGCAACACCCTGTGCAAGCCTCTGACCGCAGATTTTTGCCATAATCTTAGATTCCAAATTAATTAATGGAGATGGGGTGATATGAAGCGGCCAAAGTGGGGTCTCTTCCCGGTTTCGTTAAGACCTTGATAAGAGCAGGTGGTTGGTGTGTCTGGGATCTTATCTTCCTTGTAAGTATTATTATCCAAAGCAAACTAATTAAGGGGTAATATCTTCTTTGAGGATTTTGAAAAATTCAACCTGATACCATCATGCCCCGGTGCTTTTTGATTTTTTTTAGTTCCAGAAGATCGTTCGCGATCTAGTTCTTGTGAGGTGATCGGGAGCCCCCAAATCCTTTTTGGGTCTGACATCCGATAGGGTCCGTTATGGCATAACCCTTCATCCACTCCGCGGACACAGCATCATCTAAATTTTTCATCCGTGTAATGTTTTTCATAGAAAGATTTTAAGATATTTTGTTTATTCATCCCCTGTAGTGGTGAGAGCCCTCCCGCTGTTCCTCTTAATGCCGAGTATTCGTGTTGAGGGGGCGCAGAATCTAGCCAATCGCGCCAAGATCTGCCAGCTTTATTCCCATAAAGATACCCTAAAGAAAGATGGCGCCTCCTGTCTGGTAAGATATTCTGGGTCTCCCCTCCCTCTCCAACCAAATCTCAAAAGCCTGTTTATGGTCGCCTGCCACTTGTTTTCTATTATCGACACTTGGGTTTGCAAGACACACGTGTTATGTTTTGCCTTAAAACACCCTCACTAAGTGTCCTTTATCTTATCAGTGATTTTCCGTTTGAGCCCTGTCACAAAAAGCAATCCAACGCCTCGGTTGGAACTGCTTTGGCTGATCCCCAGAAGATCTGAGGGGAAATCAGTATAGTTCCTAGTTGACCATTTGGTACTCCAGCCACCACCCCACCCCTCGCAATGTCACTGAAACTCCTCATCTGAGACATAAAAGGTATGGAATCGCCAAACAAATTCCGTCCACCGAGGGATAACTCCTGCAGATCCAGACACACTGGGAGTGGTCCGATATCGCCCACAAAGTCTCCTATTTTAACATGTTTCAACACTATAAGCATCTTCTCTGACACAAAAATATAGTCCCGAGTCTAGGAACCATGTGTGAGTGGAGGGGTGTGAAGAATTGTGTAAATTCCTCGGCCTCGTAGTTTAAGTGTTTTACTCCATGGGTCTACCAATTTCAAACTTTTCACAAATGTTGGAAGAACTAGATCGTTACGGCTGACTTCTCTGTCCCCTCTCACTACGTCTGTCTTCCCTGGGAGCAAGAACAGTGTTAAAGTCTCCCCCCACAAGTAGTCCAGGTGTGTTATCCTGAAGGAGAACATCCTCCAGTGATTGGAGAGCATCTCCTGAAGCCAGTGACATGCGCTTTCATGCATTTCAAATGGCGAAGCACCAATGCGTCTATTGTTGGGGGATATTCAGACCCTTCACATTCCAGTAACTATCTGTAAGAATGTGTTTGTGTTCAAGTAAGTGCAGTTTTGATATGTTTAAACCCTCCATCCTGCTCTCATCTGCTAGGAATTTAAGTGTAAATAAGGTACCAAGTAAACAGTGAACTGTTCTACAACTATTTTTAACAGTGTTGTCATAACCATAAACATCAAAAACTCTGGAATCACAAGCTGATTTGGAGTTGAAATAAGGTACAGAGTATTGTGATATTGGACTTCTCTTTTTTCCATGAGGATGTGAGAGATTATGCAAAAAATCCAGACGGAAAAAAGGAAAATGTTGAACATTTGGCCCCGTTCACACGGCTTATTCTGCCACGTATTGGCGCCGTACTGCGCGCCGGATTTGCGCTTCAGTACGGCGCCAATCCGCGGCAGTCAATTAATACGGTAATCCCACTGCTCCCATAGAAGAACAGGTGATTCCGTCGCTCCTCCCCGCTCGGCAAATTCCTCCGCGGGGGGAGAAAGTGACATGCACATTATTTTAACACGGCACGCACACGCGCCGTAAACAATGCCATAGTTCTATGGGGTCGGAGCGGCGCCCCGCCCCCCGCCGTGGCTCCGGCCCCGACCCCGTCCCGCCCCTTATTCCCGGCGGATTTTATGTGCGCCGTATTGAGCGCACAATCCGCCGTGAATAAGGCGGGGAACGGGGGCGGGGCCCGAGCCCCGCGGGGGCGCCGCTCCCGACCCATAGACAATGCCATTGTTTAACGGCGCGTCCGTTGCCGTAAATAATGTGCATGTCACTTTCTCCCCCCGCGGCGGATTTGCCGAGCGGGGAGGAGCGACGGAATCCACTGTTTCTATGAAGCAGTGGAAACCCGAATTGCTGGCCGCGGATTGTCGCCGTATCTGAAGCGCAAATCGGCGCGCAGTACGGCCCAATACGTGGCAGAATAAGCCGTGTGAACGGGCCAAAGTTTCAACATTTTCCTATTTCCGTCAGGTTTTCTTGTATAATTCTCACATCCTCATGGAAAACAGAGAAGTCCATTACACAATACTCTGTTTGAGTACCTTATCTCATCATCCAATCGGCTTGTGATTCAGAGTTTTTGATGTCTATGATATTACAAACGTTAAAAATAAGTTGTAGAACAGTTTTCAATGTTTACTTGGTACCTTATTTAACACTTAAATTCCCTAGCAGATGAGAGCAGGGAGAGGTTAACATAGTCAACTGCAACTTACATGAACACCAACACATTCTTACAGCTAGTTACCTGGATGTAAGGGTCTGATATCCCCCAAACAAAAGACGCATGGGCTACCCATTTTGAAATGCATGAAAGCCACATTCACCTGCTTCAGGAGAAGCACTTCCAAACACTGTAGGGATGTTCTCCTTCATGATAAACACACCTGGACCTACTTGTGGTGGGAGACATTAACACTGATCTTGCTCCCAGGAAGACAGACGTAGTGAGAGGGGACAGAGAAGACAGCCGAAACGATCAAGTTCGTCCAACATGTGAAAAGTTTGAAATTGGTGACCATGGAGAACACTTAACTCAGAGCCAGAGAATTTACACATTCTCACACCCTCACTCCAATGTTCCTAGACCGACTATATTTTTGTGTCAGAGAAAATGCTACCTAGAGTTGAACATGTAAAATAGAGACTTTGTGATAAGCGGACCACATCCCCAGTGTGTCTGGATCAGCAGGAGGTGATCCCTCGGTGGACTAATTTGTTTGGCGAATTCCTACCTTTCTGTTCTCAGAAAGGAGGATTTCAGATGGACATTGCGAGGGTTGTGGCCTTGAGTACCAAAAGGACAACTATGAATATACTGATTCCCCACAGATCTTCTGGGATCAGCCCAAAGCCGTCACCCGAGGCCGTTTTTATTGCGTTATGTAGACAGGGCACAAACGGAAATCACTGATAAGATAAAGACACTTAGGAGGAGATTTAAGGCAACCATACACGTTGTTTTCTTGCAAACCCAAGTGGTCGTAATAGAAACAAGTGCAAGCGACTAAACAGGCTTGAGATATGGTTGAGAGGAGGGAGACCCCAGAAAACTCACCAGACAAGAGTCGCACTCTTCAGGTATGGGAATAAAGCGGCAGATCACTGGCGCGATGCTAGATCTGCCGCCCCCTCAACGCCAAACACGCATTAAGAGGACAGTCGGGAGGGGCTCCAACTACAGGGGGGACATAACAAAATATCTTAAAATCTTCTATGAAAACCATTACACGGATTGAAATTAGATATGCTGTGTCCCGCGGAGTGTGCTGAAGGTATATGCCTACCGACCCAATCGGGAGGGCAGACAAAACAGAATTGGGGGCTTCCCATCACCCTTCGAACAAGAACTAGAGCGAACATCTCTGGCCTAAAAAATCAAAAAGCACCGGGGCCAGATGGTATTTCAGGAGAATTTTTCAAAATCCTAAAAGAAGATATTACCCCAACATAGTTAGCTTTGTATAAATAAATACATAAAGGAGAATAAGATCCCAGACACCACCAACACCCGCACATAATCAAGGTCTATTACCGAAACGGGGGAAGAGACCCCACTTTGGCCGCTTCCTATCACCCAATCTCACTTATTAATTTGGATCTAAAGATTATGGCAAAAATCTTGCAGATCGTCTTGCACAGTTTTGCCCAAACCTTATCGTTCGCACCAGTAGATTTGTGCAGGGTCGATCTTGCGGTCACCAACATACGGAAGTGTACTCTGGCTTTAAACGAGGTCAAACAATACCCCCCTACGACAACCCTACATCACTTTACTGACATGTTGATACAGAAAAGGGCCTTTGACTGTGTGGACTGGGGTTGGCTGGCGCTGTAATTGGACAAAATAGGCTGGAAGGCCCATTCTGGGGTTTTTTCTGAGACGCTATATGCCAACCCAAGGCGAGGATAAGCATTCCAAATGGGCTAAATTTTAAAAGAGTAACTTTGTGTAATTTAATGAGCTATTTAGATTGTGGGGGATATATTATCTTCAGGTAGTCTCAGTGATAGAAATAATTATCATAACACAGGATCAAGTGGTTATAATGCAAATTGCTCCTTAAGTATGTTTGCCTTCCCTTGCTTTGTATTGATTATTTCATTGTTATTCGTTTTATATGAGCATACGAGTGGACTTACTTGTAATCCCTGACTGGTTTTGTCCATAAACACATGTTCTGATCTTAGGCTTGCCGTTTTCAATGCCCGATTTTTTCTAAGTCCGTTTTCTGTTAATACTACGCATGTCCACGTGTTATGCCCTTACCATGCCTAGTGATAATTTGCAACAGGGCCGCATGCTCGACTTTCACAACTGGATTAGCAACATCCGGCTAGTGGATCAGACGCCGAGCGAGTACACACAACAGTGCGCACGGCGTTCCCATGTGGTCCCGGAGACAATTCCATACCAGGTACGAGTTGAATTTATGTTAATTAAGTTTTAATAGGTGATGGTATATAACTAAGATAATGTTTTCAGTCTAACTATGCCATGAGTAAGGCAAGATTGCCCGAAACGCGTCCGGCGAATTTTGTGTCTATTGCTTCAGTGGTTTTTTTCTATGTCACCCTGTCTCACGTGGACTTTTATTATTGTCCTAAGGGCATGAATAAATTGTATTTTATACATATTTTTTCACCCTTATATGCCGTTGTCGCTGGGTCCTTTTGTATAATTGTACCTGACTGTCCCTATCCTGCGTAACTGGAGCAGGGACCGTGCGATATGGGCAGACTGTTACATCCCTGAACAAAGGAGGTGAGCTGACTCAACTATCTTTTCTTCTTATATAACTTAAAGTTTCCAGTTGTGGGCCGCGCTCTGCCTTACGGGAGTAAATGGACATGCTGTATTCGTTATACTAAACCAAAAACAGGAGAGAGAAAAGATATCTCTTTATTATATACGTAGAGACAGAGGTTTGACTATTTTTGCAAGGAAGTTTTAAAAAGGAACATTTGTTATTAAACTTGTCCCACATATATAAAGTTTTCTTCCTTGCTTCCACTGAGCCAGAAATTGGAAAGTGTCTATTCAACATGGCTTATAACAATTAACGCAAGAAAAGAGCCGATAAAGTTTTATAATATCAGACCACTAACCAGAAGACACATAGAGTTTGTCACTATACTCAAGAATATGGAAAAATCTATGATACAGGAAATGAAGGTCTGGTGGGATTTGACTACCATCAAAAATTATCTAAGCAAAGATATGATACCACGTGGTCTTAGAATAAAAAAAAGGTACCTACCACCATAACTCGACAGAGTTATGTGAATAAGTTGAATCAAATACTAAACAAAATGTACCTTACAGTTAATGGAGCTCATGGTAGCCCATGAAGGAACAAAAATTAGATGAATTGCAACAAATATCGCACAATGTAAATCACTTTTCAGCTTTAAAAGGACTTGCTTCCTATATAAAGATAACTGAGTGGTGCAATGACAATGTTAGTAAAAGTAGAAAAACATTATGGAAATCAAACAAACCAAATTTCAGCGAGATTGTTTTCGATTGAAAATCATGATCAGGTGTATGAGTGGGGTCGTTGGCAATCCTATACAGAATCCAAGGCCAATTCTAAAACAAAGACAAAGAAGAACATCTTGGTATGGGATGCAAAAACAAAAGAAGAATGTAAGCTTTGGGTCCCTGGATACGGACTTATCCGATGCTAATACGGATACATCGGAAGAAACTCCTACAACTTCCAAGTCCTATTATAAGAAAGGCAAAAGACAACCAAAGTCAAAAAACTTAAGCGGCACAACAGAAGAGGTGGTAGGAAACATAAAACACATCAACGCAGGAATACACGGACCAACAATCCAACGGGAACCAGGGACATCTCGTTAGATGTCCTTAACCTATCAAGCATGAATCTAGAGCAGGAACATGTACAGGTTTTGTCACTAGGATTAAATTTTGCTTTACAGGAAAATTTTGATTTTTTCTCTACATGGAAAGACATTAATCAATTTATCAGGGACTTAACAATTTGTCGTCAAATCTTTTTTCAAGAAGAAGTAGAGATAAGCACTTCAGAGACTCTATCATTCACAATCAAGTTTTTCCAATTATTTTTATGGACAGTGGTCTTTACTAAACTTAGAGAACTGAAGTGATGATGATCCTAATTCTTTTCGTGTGTCTACTTTAAATCAATTGAAAATTACTAATCCAACTTTCTATCCTATTCAATCCAGGTCTCCATCCATGGACAGGTTTTTCAAATGGCATTTGGGAAATAGATCTTAAAAAATTACATGACACTGTTCCCTCAGTGACTCCGTCCCACTAATCCAATTGTCTCGATCTCAAAAAAAGGGCACTTAATGAGCTTAAAATGAATCATGAGATCCAGTGAGATGGCAGACAAGGGGGAGCCCTCGTTGTTATTGAATCGTTCGGACTATAGATTTATCTAGCTTGCAATGACAAAAAAAAGGGATAATACTATATAAAAAAAAAAATTAAACTTCTAGTCCCACCTAGTTCTATTAGCAGGAGAGAATAATCGAACTAGTCCAAGAAGGCAGTGACTTAGGCATATTAACTCTTAGAAACAAAAGGAGTTTAACAAGTAAGAGACACCCGTAAAACCCCAATACAAATATGACTATTTCCCAAAAGTCCCCAAAAATACACAACCCGTGCCATGCGTCCGATCGTATCATGCAAAGGGTCCTCTCTCGAGCGTTTGGCCAGTGGCTGGGATGTTGTTCTAAGCCGCTGGCACAAAGGGTCCCCGGTACCTAAAGAGATACAGCAGATGTTCTACTAAATGGCAGGCAAAACTTGGGCAACGACATTGGCATGGGTAACCTTGATGTTTACCTCGTTTATATAACTTCCATCCCACATCAAATTAGCACTATCTAGCATTGGAAATTCATCTAAAAACAACACGTAATTTTCTCATATCTCACCAATACACTTTATCCTTACTAATTTTTTAATGACGCAAAATTTCTTTTCTTTTGATGGTGACCTTTATTACAGCTCACAGGAGTGTCAATGGGCGAAATTTTCACCCTCATTGGCAAATCTGGTTATGTCATGGTGGGAGCACATTTTCATATTCTCTGTGGATAATCCATTTTCTCAGTCACTGGTATGGTACGGCAGATACATCGATGACCTGCTTATCATCTGGGGGGGGAGATGTGTCTGCCGTGCCTGCCTTTGTAGAAATTTGAATCACAATTTATTTTAATTTTAAAATTTACATCCACGGTGGCTGAAGTCTGATATCTTCCATTTAGGATCTGTCCTTATAGGAGGGGAGAATGAGAGGAGTACAAGTCCTCGTATCGCAAACCTTATCCGGCAATACAATATTGCATTACATGAGTTTTCACCCTCGTCTACACTTAAAGCGATTCCCTGTGGAGAGATAGTTTCGTGCAAAAACGAAATTTGCACAGATCCTCGTCTTACCCTTATTGAGTACAAACAATACCCAAAGAAAACTCAAAAATAGAGGCCTAACACACAGTGGTCACTGAAAGAGCATCAAAATTGTATCACAAAAATCACGTAGCGAAATAATGAGTAGATGTCAACATAACAACAATAAAAACAAGAAAGAAAGAGGGAAAAGGGAACTGTCTCACCCCCCTATTTGGTGTTAAAGTATAGCCAACAGGTACAAACAACTATGTCCCATCAATACGACACATGTGCCCCTGTTGAAAGAAGATGAATTTTTAAATAAAATCCAGTCCACAGGGTTTTCAATATTGATTTCAAAAAGAACTAAAACTATGAGGGGGTAGACAATCTATCCTCTCACGATTTTAGGGGAAAAATCCAAAAAAAACCTTTTTTTACACCACCGGGTTTTTACAAATGGGGGCTCTACCCAAATGTAAAATGTGAAAAAATAGCTAATCCTTGAAAAATCTTTCAAAAAACCCGGTAAGGGGGACAAATTTTTATAACAAAAAAGAAAATTTTTTCAATTGCAACACCCATGTTTTGGTATTTGCAATCGGTTTGCAAAATTTGAAATATACGTATATGGGCCCTCAACTATTAAAAAAGCTAAAAGTAAGAATTTTGGGAACTTCTGAAGATGTGGTTGTTCACCTTACGGCCCAAAAATCAAAAGGGGGAAAAAACATGTCATAGAGAAACATAATTATAATTGGGAAAATTTTATTACAGGTTTTTGGAAATAGAGGGGATTTGTGGGGCCAGCGAGGAGGTGATGTAAAAGAAGAAGCCTACGGGATAGAGGGGCAATTGGATTTTCTCTTAAAATCTACTTTTCCAAATGGGCAAAAATTTTAAAAAAAAAAAACCTTTGTTTTAAATTACTGATTTAAATTTAAAGTTTGTGGGGGTAATTAAAAAAACGGGGTACCCTCAGTGATAGAAAATCTCAAAAACACAGGGAGTATCAAAAGTATTTCCCAAAATTTTAAATTTTTCCCTAAATTTAGGGTTTGGGCCTTGTTTTTTTATTAAATTTTTTCATTTTTTTTCGTTTATATGAGCTTTACGAGTGTTTTTTACTTGTAATCCCTGCGGGTTTTTTGTCCTTGGGACACATGTTCCGTTTCATAGGTTTTGCCGTTTTCAATCCCCCGTTTTTTTTCAAAGTCCATTTTTTGCTTTTACTGCGAATGTCCACTTTTTCCCCTTTTTAACCAGGCTTGTGATTAATTTTTTAACCAGGGGGCAGCGGGCCCTTTCCCAAATTGGGGTTTTCAAAAATCCGGCTAGTGGTTCAGACCGAGTAGTACAAAAATGGGCGCTGGGGTTTCCCCCATGTGTTTGGGAAAATTTCCCAAAAACGGTAAGAGTTTGGGATTTTATGTAATTAAGTTTTAATGGGGTGATGGTATAAAAACAAAGTAATGTGTTCGTCAAAAACTATGCCATGAGGGGGGAAAAAACCCAAAATTTTTTTTTTTTGTTTGGGGGTTTTTTTTTTCAAATTTTCCCCCAATTTTTTATTTTGGCCAAGGGGAAAAAAAATTTGGGGATTTTCATACATTTTTTTAAACCCTTTTCCTTTCGCGGCCCTTTTTTTTAACCCGAGGTTTTCCCCCCTGGAGCAGGGGGGGGGGGGGGTTTTAAATTTTGGGGGGGTTAAAAATTTTTTTTTTTTAATTTTTTCCCCCCCCCGGTTTTTTGGGGGGGGGGGGGTTTTAAAAAAAAACCCAAAAAGGGGGGGAAAAAAAATTTTTTTGGGGGGGGCGGGGGGAAAAAAGGGGGGGAAAAGGGGGGGGGTTAAACCTTTTTTTTAAAGGTTTTTTTGCCCAAAAAAACCAAAAAGGGGTTTTTTTGGGGCCAAAGGGGGGAAAAGGGGCAAAAAATTTTGGGGGCCCCCCCAAAAACCCAAAAAACCCCCCCCAAAAAAAAAGGGGCCAAAAAAGGGGGGGGGGGTTTTGGGGGGAAAAAAAACCCCAAAAAAAAAGGTTTTGGGGGGAAAAAGGGGGGCCCCCCGGGGGGGGTTTTTTTGGGGGGCCCAAAAAAAAAAAACCGCTTTTCCCCGGGGGGGGGAAAAAAAAAAAAAATTTTAAAAAAAAAAAAATTGGAAAAAAAAAAAAAAAAATTTTTTAAAAAAAAAGGGGTTTTTTTAAAAAAGAAAAAAAGGGGAAAAAAAAAAAAACCCCCAAAAAAAACCCCAAAAAAAAAGGGTTTTTTAAAAAAACCCCGGGGGGGGGGGGAAGGGGAAAAACCGGGTTTTTCAACCTTTAAAAAGGGAAAAGGGAAAAGGGGGGGGAAAAAAAAGGAAAAAACCCCTTTTTTCCCCCATTTGGTTAAAAAGGGTTTGGGAAATTTAAAAAAAAAAAAAAAAACCCCCCTTTAAAAAAAGGGGTTTTTTAAAAAAAAAAGGCCGGGGGGGGGGTTTTTTTTAAAAAAATAAAAGGGAAAAAAACCCAAAAACCCCAAAAAAAATTTTTTTTAAAAAAAACCCCGGGGGGGAAATTTCCCGGGGGTTTTTTTTTTGGGAAAAAATTTTTTTTTTCCCCAAAAAAAAAAAATTTTTTAAAATTTTGGGGTTTTTTTTAAAAAAGGGGGGGGGAAAAAAAGGGGGGTTTTTAAAAAAAAATTTTAAATTTTTTTTTTGGGGGGTTTTTTTTTCCAAAAAGGGTTTGGTTTTCCCCCTTTTTTTTTTTTTAAAAAAAAAATTTTAAAAAAAAAAATTAAAACTCCCCCTTTTTTTTTGGGGTAAAATTTTTTAAAAACCCGAATTTTTTTTCCCGGGTTTTTTTTTTTTTTAAATTAAAATTTTCCCCGGGGCCCCCCCTTTTTTTTTTTTTTGGGGGGGGAAAAAGGGGGGGTTTTTTTTTTTAAAAGGGGAAAAAAAAATTTTTTTTTTTTAAAAAAAAAATTAAAAATAAATTAAATTTTTTTAAAAAAAAATTTAAAGGGGAAATTTCCAAAGGGGGGAAAAAATTTTTTCCAAAAAAAAAAAAAGGGGGGTTTTTTTAAAAGGTAAAAAACCCCGGGGCCCCCCCCAAAAAAAAAAAAAAAGGGTTTTTTTAAAAAAGGTTTAGGGGGGCCCTTTAAAAGGGGTTTTGGGGGGGGGTTGTTTAAAAGGGGGCCCCCCCAAAAAAAAAAATTAAAAAAAAGGGGGGGAAAAAAAACCCCCCAAAAAAAAAAAGGGGGGGGGGGGGGGGAGGGTTTTTAAAAAAAATTTTTTTAAAAAGGTTTTGGGGGAAAAAATTTTTTTAAAACCCCCCAAAAAAAAAATTTTTGGGAAAAAAAAAAAATTTTTTTTCCCTTTTTTTGGGGGAAAATTTTTTTTTTTAAAAAAAGGGGTTTTTTTAAAAAAAATTTTTGGGGGGGGCCCCCCGGGAAATTTTAATTTTTTTTTTAAAAAAAAAAGGGGAAAAATTTTTTTTTTTTTTAAAAAAAAAATTTTTTTAAACCTTTTAAATTTTTGGGGGGGGTTTCTGGGGGCCCCTTTGTTTTGGGTTTTCCCCTTTTTAAATTTTTTTTTTTGGGGGGGGTTGTGCAATCAATGGAAGATGATCATAAATTGCAAGCAGACCTGGACACACTGAGAGCTTGGACATCCACAAATGAGGTTCAATGTGGATAAATGTAAGGTTCTGCATCTGGGTACAAATAATCTGCAGGCATCATGTGTCCTAGGGGGAGAAAAACTTGGAGAATCGCCTGCTGAGAAAGATGTGGGTGTTCTTGTAGATCATAGACTACAGAACAGCATGCAGTGTCAATCAGCTGCCTCTAAGGCAAGTAAGATATTGGTGTGTATTAAAAGAGGCATGGACTCACGGGACAAGGATGTATAAAGCATTGGTGCGACCTCACTTAGAATATGCTGTTAAGTTCTGGGCCCCAATTTATAGAAAAGATGTAATGGAGCTAGAGAGAGTGCAAAGATGGGCAACCAAACTTATAAGGGAAATGGAGCATCTTAGTTATGAGGAGAGGTTAGTAGAATTGAACTTATTTAGTCTTGAGAAAAGACGTCTTTGGGGGGACATGATTAATTTATATAAATGGTCCCTACAAAAAGTATGGGAATAAAATATTTCAAGTAAAACCCCCTCAAAAGACAAGGGGACATTCCCTTCGGCTAGAGAAAAAAGGATTCAATCTCCAGAGGAGAAAAGCATTCTTCCCTGTAAGAACTGTAAATCTGTGGAATAGCTTGCCTGAGGAGCTGGTCACAGCAGGAACAGTTGGGTGTTTCAAGAAAGGCTTAACTACCTGAAACTAAAGAATATTAATGCGCATGTAGCCATGTAAAATTCTGGATCCTTGCTGGTGGCAGTTCTGTGCTCAGAGATGGGTTCTCCACTGGAGCAGTTTGGTTCTTGACTGGTGGGTTTCAGGGCATTAACCAATGGGGAGGCTGGGCTTAAAATCCTTTTCTCCCTCCTTTCAACCACATTTTACGCACCCTTGGTTGAACTTGACGGACACATGTCTTTTCAACCGTACTAACTATGTAACTATGATCCGTCAAGGACAGGAGGAAGAGGCAGGGTTAAATCGAGTCAGTGCCCAGTGATAACAAATCACCGGCATGCTAGCCCTTTAAATCTAACTGAGCTGCTGCGCATGTTCTCTAGGAGTCAGGACATGCGGACCACGGCACCACTCGTTCCCGGCAGCATACAGGGAGAGGGGACAAGAGTGCACCTGTGGCCTGATATGCAAGCTTCTGGGCTGCTCATAACACTGACTGTAAAACCATTCCCACAGACCTTAATAGATAATCCAAATTGCAGTCTACACAGCTTGGATTCCAAAACTGCTATTTTTTCAAAAAACTTGGTGCATGTTCAATAATCTGTCTTCTTTTACTATTGAAGTCAATAGGATGGCATGAAAAATGACCAGAAAGTTTTGTGCACGTTTTTGGTGTGTTTTATGACATGTCCAAAACCCAGTAGTACTCTATGATGCAAAAACCGATCGAAAAATCAAATCACGCAAAAAAACATGCAAAAAAACTACAGCAAAAAAGGAAAACAGAGTTGAAAATCCTTGAGTTTTTGTGTAAAATACTGTTCAAATACTCATCCGAGAACAAGGTTTTTCAGAATCCAGTGAGTGTTTTGTTCTATGTTTTGTGGATACATGCCCGAATCTTGTAACATGCATGTGTATGTGGAATTATACAGTATGTTGCTACTGAATTTCTATGCACATCCACAGTTTAATTCTAGACATGTGTTTACCTTCCATCTATTCTATTCTCCTGACATCTCCAATATGGTATTCATTTAAATTGTCCCCTTTTTGTGGAGTGCGTTTTTATATAGAATTTAGTGCTGCTTTGTCTGATAAAGGGAAAACACTGAATCTTTGAAATATGTTACATATATGCAATTGGTCTAAATAAAGCCTTGTCTGTCAGGAGCAAGGATTTTTCTTTGGGGACTCCCTTTAACATTGGCCCCATTTGTAGCGACTTTGACGCTTAAGGACCTACCCTTTTTCCCCCCCAAAAAAAGGCCCACCCCCGAAAAAAAAGGACAGGGTTTCCAATTTTTTTAGGGCAGTTCAGTTTGGCTGCTTTTTGTGTTTTTGTGATAAAATTTTCATACAGTATATTAATACTTTTTGGGTGTTTTGTTAAAACAATAAATGTGAATTATTTTTTCATTGAAAAAAAAAAACTTTCCCCAAAAAAGGAAGTCTTCGTGGGGTCTTTAGGAGAAAAATTTAATAAAAGGGGCCCTGTCTTATTTTCGGGGAAACAGGGAAAGTAGAAAACCGTTATTTCATACGAAAAAAGTGTGTTAGGGAACTTCCCAAAACCCCCACTACAAAATCCCTTGTGATTTGCAGGGGTTTTGTAGAGGGCTAAAAGGCAAAAAAAACTTTTACCGCCTTAACTTTTTTCTTTTTTTCCTTTAAAGGAGGAGATTTTCCCCCTTTTTCTCAAAACCCACCTACATTGAGAAAATATGGTTATATTTTTTAAAACTCCTATTATATGTCTCCCCTTAGACTGAGATGCCGGGGGCAAAGGTAGAAAACCACCTAGGGCCCCCACTGCTTCCCAGGCAAAAAAGAAGGTGCAAGGGGTCCCCTTAACAAATTTGTTTTCCCCCAAGGGGACCGGTTTTGACAGGCAGGAAAAGGTAGGTGACCCCCCCTAGGGTGCCACTTCACCCCGGGGAAGAAAAGGGGGTGCAAGGGGGGGGTATGGAGGGGGCTAAAATTCTTCATAGAAAGGGCTTTTCTCCCTTGCCTTTTTTTGGCCTAGGGCACCAGAAAATTTGGGCCAAGCCCTGTGTTTCCCCAAATAAAGGACTTTTTTTGAAAATTTAAAACCCCCTTTAAAAGGACCCCCCCCCCCCCCAAAAAAAAAAAAATAAAAAACCCTTTTTTTGCCCCTTCCCCCTTCCCCCCCAACCTTTTATTTGGAAAATTTCTGGTTTTTTTGTACTTTCTGTAGAATTAACTTTTTGGACCCTTTTTATTATTTCCCAATTGGGGTTTTTTGGTTTTTTTGTTTTTTGGGGACACTTGTTGTTTTAAGGTTGGAAGAAAAATTTTTTATTTTCCATCCCAATTTTTTTTTTTTTGTAAAAAAATAAAAAATCAAAAAATTTTAATGAAAATTTTAAGAAAAATTTGGGGGGAGATTTTTTGAAAGGACTTTTTTATTTTTTCTTCGCATGCCGTTTTTAGATAATTTTTTCCCAAAAAATTTTTTTTTTTTTAATTAATTTACCCTTTAACCCCATTTTTGTTTTAACCTTTTTGGGTTGATAATTGTCTCCGCCCCATTTGGGGGCACGCTTTTTTTTTTTTTCCCGGGAAAATTGGGGGGCTTAGAAATTTGGGTTAGTAATTTCTCCATTTTCAAAAAAAATTTGGCAAAAAACTTTTTTTTAGGGACCCACTTCATTTTTTCCTGACGGTTAAAGGGCTTGGGAAGGGGCCCCCTTTATGTTGAAAACCCCCAATAAGTGACACCTTTCTGAGAAAATATGTTAGCCCCTTTTTAAAACGTTTTTAAAACAAAAAACCTTTTTTTTTATGAAAGGGTGTTTTTTTAAACCCCTTTTTTAAAAATTTTTTAAAAAACCAGAAAAAAAAGGGGAAAAAAATTTGGGAGGTGAAATTTCAAAAATTTCCCACTTTTTTTGAAAAAATTTTCAATACTTATCCATTTTTCACGGGGGAATACTTTATGGGTGACTAGGTTTAAATTGGCCAAATTAAATTTTTTTCCAATTCCCCCAGGCCCTCCTTTTTTTAGGATATAAAAATTTGGGGCCCCTAGTGCATTTTTTGGGCCCTCAACCTTTTTAAGCCCCAGAATAGGAGGAGCCCCCAAACTTACTTGGGGGTTTTCATTTTCAATACGATTTTATTTAGGCCCCATTTCAGGTTTGGGGACCCCAAAGGTGCAAAAAACTTAAAAAAACCCCAAAAATAGACTGTTTTTGGAAAAAATTCCACCCCTTAAGGAATATTCCGGGGGTTTTGCATTGAGTATATGGGCCCCCACACTTTTTTTTCCAAAAAAAAATTTTTGGGGAAAAGGTTTGTAAAAATTTAAAAAAAACTTTTTTTTCCCACAAAATTTGCAATTTTATTTTAAAAATGTTTAAATTTTTTATCAAAGGAATCCGGGGAAAAAAAGAACCCTTTAAAAAACTTTTTTTTAAAGGCAATTTTTTTCCCAAATTTTGGGCCAATTTTTTTTAAAACCCAAAGGGGTTGGGTTGTAAAATTCTGTTGGGGGCGCCAAAAAAAGGCCGGGGGCTTATAAAGGGAAAAAGGGGAAGCCCCATTTGGCCCTTTTTTTGGCCCAAAAAGATTTTTGGTTGGGGCCCGGGTCGCTTTTTTCCCCCAAAAAAGGAACCCCAAAAATTAAAGCAAAACCAAAAAAAACCTTCCGGAGGGAGGTCGCCCCCCATTTTAGATTCAAAAAAAACCCTCAGGGGGATCTAAATTTGGTTTGGTCCCCTTTAACTGTGCATTTTTGGTTTGATACAGGTGTTCCATGTTTTTTTTTAGTTATTGGGGGCAAATTGGGAAAATGGGGGGGGGGGGAAAAGGGGGAAAGGTTTCGAGGGGTTCATTTTGTTTTTTGGTGGTTTCCCCCAAATTTTTCCGGAAATTCCCCTTTTGCAGGAAAAATGATTTGATAACTATACAAATTGAGGGTTTGGTTTTAAGTTAAAAATGATATTTATTTTTTATATAGTTTTTTTTTTTTTATTACTTTTACACAGTAGAAAATAGTCTTTTAAAAAATTGCGTTTTTATGTTGTCTATTTCTAAACCCCATAACTTTTTTATTTTGCTGTGTGGGGAGCTGTGTAGGGGCTTGTTTTTTGCGGGTGAGTTGAAGTTTTTTTTTGGTACCATTTGCGGTGAAATATGATGCTTTTTTCACTTTTTTTTAAAGGGTTTTTTGGTGAGTTTGTTTTAAACCCAAAATTACAGGCAATTCTTTTTTAAGGGTTTTTTTTATTTTTTTTTTTTTATTTTGGGCCCCACCCTTTTTTTAAACGGTTTAAAAAATTCCCCCATTGGTGGGGCCTTTAAAAAAAAATTTTTTTCAGCCGGTCATTACGAATTTTTTTCTCCCGTTACCCAAATTTGTATATTTTTTTATTTTTTTATTTTTGGCTTTTTTAATTACAATACTAAAAACACTTTTTTTTTCAAGCAGGAAAATACGTTTTTGAAATCCCCTTAGCCCGGGAGGGCCATAACTTTTTTTTTTTTTCTGGTTGGAGCTGTGTAGGGACTTTTTTTTTGGGAAAGATGAGTTGGGATTTTAAATTGGGTATCTTTTTTTGGGGGGGGGTTCAAAAAAAACCTTTTTTGAACCCCGCTTTTTAAAACCCCCATTTTTGGAGGCCCCAAAAAAGGGGGTTTTAAGAAAAATTTTTTGCAAACCCTAGTAGTTTTTTTTTATTTTTTTTTTTAAAAAAGGGTACCGTGCAATTTCCTTTGATAAGTTAGTTTAAACCCCTTTGGGTCGTTTCCTTTAAAAGGGGCGATACCCTATTTTTTTTTTATTTTTTTTTTTTTAAGAGAAAAAATTTTTTTTAAAAAAAAAAAAAAAAGTTTTTTTTAGTGTGTAAACAAAATTTATCCCATCACTATCTTCTGAAGCAATCCCAATTTTTTCTTTTTTTTTCCGTTACGGGAGCTGTTTTTGAGGACTTTTTTTTTGGGGGGGATGGAAATGACGTTTTAATTGGTACAACCCTTTTGGGGTTTTTAGGAGTTTTTTGATGCTTTTTTTTTCCATTTTATGTGCTGCGGGGGTGAACCCAAAAATTTTTTATTTTCTTTGATTTGTTTTTTTTGTTTTTGTTTTTTTTTAAAGGCGTTCAACTTTTTTACGGGTTTAATTAACAAACGAAAATTTAATTTTGGGGGAGGTTCGTTACCCCCACCCCGGCGATACCAAATATGGGTTAAAATTTAAATTTAAATTTTTTATTTATTTTTGGGGCCGAGTGGCGTATGTAAAGGGGGAAAAGGGCCCCCCGGTTTTTACGGGTTTTTTTTTTTACTTTATTTTTTTTTTGGTTTTAAAGTTTTTTAAATTTTGGGGTTTTTCCCCTTTTTTTTTACTTTTTTTTTTCCCCCCTTTTTTTGCCCCGTTTTTTTTTTTTTACTTTTCCCCCCCCTTTGGGGAAAATTTTTTGAGAGATCTTTAGCCTTTAAATTTTCATTTTTTAATTTTGGAATTAGTGCATAGTTTTTTTTGCTGTGCCTTGGGGGGTTTTCCCATTTACAAACTGGGCGTCACGATTTCCGGGTTTATGCCCCAAGGGCACGGGGCCCGGGGGTCGTGGACTTTTATAGGGCAAAACCCGGGAAAGGGAAATTTTGCCTTTTGTGGTGTTGTGGGAGGAGGAGTGAGGATCGCCCGATCCGGCGGGTGCTGCCGCCCACAGAGACGCAGGGGAGCGATCTCTCCGGGGGCCTTCTTAGTTATTGGAAAAACCCCCCCCCCCCTTCCCCCCCCGCGATAAAATTTAAAGGGGGTTAAAAGGCCCCCCCCGGAGCGATTTTCCCGGGGGGGGGCCCACGCTGCGGGGTCAGCTTTAAAATTTTCAGCTGACACCCCCGCGCCATCGCGCGAAATCTGCTTGAGTTTGCGGGGATTCCCCAGGGCGGATCCCTGGTCCAGGTGCCGGGGGAAACCCCTTTAAAACCACCTGGACGTATGGATACGGCCAAGGTCGTGAAGGGGTTAATTGATCTAGCTGAAAACAGTGGGAAGTTTCAGTTGTGTTTTTTTATGTGTATTTTGATACGTAAAATGTTTTTTCCGCACACAAAATATGCATAGCAAATGTGTAAATTTAGCCTAAAAGTCCAGTCTCGGTCAGTGCGATAGATTAAAAGAAAATATTACTTTACATTCAGTTAGAAATTGAAATATTACTTTACATTCAGTTACAAATTGAAATATTAGGGAAATTATCAACTTCTAACAGACAATGAACTTAAATCCTTTGACAAGTAATGCTGACTACACAAGCATTTACCACAAGTAGCAGCACCTTTCCCTATTGCATTTCACAGTTCTTATGCAAAGTTAATTGTGAAACAAACCCAAAATGTTTTATCCACATGTCCCTGCTATCCTGTCCAGAGATCCTTACATAGACATGGAGTTTAAAACATGATAATTGTATTGGCATATTGTCAAGTAAAAGTTGGAATGGTTTTGTTTCATAACCTATGACTGGGTTGCCAAAACTCTTGGCACTGAATAAAAGCCATACAAAATAGGGAAAAGAGTGAATGGATAAAATGTAAAACCCCAACGAGCACCTAATAAAGTGTTGTGAACTACTTCTACATGTGTCCTAACACTCCAGGGATGCAGCATTGCTACATCAGGGATTTCACTGCCACATTTTAAAATGTGAATTGCATTTTAAAGCAAACGTGCTTCCTCAGTACAAAAAACTTTTCATATATTAGTTATGGTTATAGCTTGTATCAGTTTTTTAAATTGTTAAAAATGCAACTTAATATTACCTAGGCAACTAGGTAACTAGAGACTGCTTTCTCAAACCTGAGCTAAAAATGCTTGAAGTCTTAATTCAAGTTAAAATAAAATTCATCATTATTTTATGTTAGGCCTCGTGTACATGCTAAAATGTCCATACTAAAATGTGAGTGCATTGTGCTAGAAATCCACATTGTCATGACCAAGCCAGTTCAGGCTGTGGCGCACCCCTCTGTAAGGTACGGCAGAGACTGCGCTTTTGGCCATGATTGTATCTGTTTTCTACAGGTTTTGAATCTGTCTGAACACGGCCTGACTCTGTCTGTCTGGGCTGTGATTAACAGCTCAGCCACACTCGTCTGGTTCCTTTCTCGCCCTACAGCAGGGCTGCAGATCATTCTATCTGATTGTGAAGTGACAGATGCCTTCACTTGCCTTTCTTGCCTGTCGGTCTGGGTTCTGTGTGGTCGGGATGTCAGACGGCTGGTTCTATCATGTCTTTAGGATTAGATATAACATCCTGTCGGCTCCTCCTCTTCCCTTTTTCATTTTCTGGTAGAACTTGGGGGAAAAGTTTTTTCCCCCAAAACCCGCCCAAATTTTAATGAATGCTTTTCATTTTGGTGCTTAGCTTTTTGTCTTTTAAAATGATGCATGTTTTTATTGTAACCCTTTTTTATTTTGGGTTTTCCTTTTTTTTTTTTTTTCCCCATTTCAGATTTTTTTTTTAATTTTTAAAACAAAAAAAATACATTTACAAAATGTAACCAAGAGGGGTTAAGGGTTTAAAAAATTAAAAAACCAAACAGGAGGAAACAAAAAAAACCCACCCAAGATTGTTTTAATCTTATCTAGTCGGGAAGGGGGACAAAAAAGATTGGCCCCAAAAGGTTGTAATACTTATCTTTTGCTTTTAAAAAGGGGGAAGCAAAAGAAAAAGGGGGCTGGTAAGTATTTTAAAGGGAAAAAGGGGGAGGGGTTTGGCAAAAATTTTATAAAAAATTTTCCCCAATCATGGGTAAAACCCTTTCAAAAGCCCCTAATTTCCAATTTTTAAAAAAGGGGTTTCGCCCAACAGTTTCCCAGTTATGTTAATTTTTGGGGTTGGGGGTGGGGGGGAAATTCAAAAAGGGGGGTTTTCACAGCTTTTAATGATTGGTTAACCCTTTGGTTAATTTCCCTTTGACCCCTGGTAAGGAGGAAGTTTTCCCAATGTTTGGCGATAGTTAATTGTTGCTACAAAAACAGGGTTAAAAAACTTTTTCTGAAAGAAGGAAGGAAAATGAAAAACCTTTTTTAGGTTTATGTCCAGGAGGTTTAAAAAAAGGGGGGGGGAAAATTTTAAAATTTTTACGGGGAGGTAGTTCTTTTTTTAAAGGGGGGAACTCCCCCCTTTTGGTTTTCCAAAAGGGGTTGGACCTTTTTAAAAACACCCTCCACCACATATTTTAAAAGGGGTTTCCCGTGAAATCCACTTCCCCTCCCAATCAAAGTGCTGGGGCAAAGTTTTGAAAAAGGATGAACTAGGGGGGTTAGGAGTAAAATTTACCACCTCGGGTTGCAGTTTTTTCCCCTTTTTAAATGATTTTTTGGTATCTCGAGTTTTTGGGCCCGGCTGCAAAAAAGCTGTTTGCCCCTTTCGCTAGGGAAGAAATTTCCCCCAGATCCATTTCCCTTTTGGTGGGCTTTTTAGTTTTGGTTTATTTTTGGGTTTTCCTTGCTGCCCAAAAATTGGGGGAAATGATGGGTCCTTTTTAAAAAACCCTTTTGGCCCTTAGGAAGTTAAAATATGAGGGGGAATTTCTTGGGTTTTGTTTGGCCAGGACATCCTGCGTATATGTTTTATTTGTAAATATTTAAAAAATGTGGAGGGCCCAAATTTTTAAAAAGTTCCCATTAAGTCAGTAAAAGGGTTCCTAAAGTTTGCCCTAAAAATTTTTGGTCAAAAGAAACAAGCCCCGGAGCTATCCAGTCTCTTGGGGAAAGATGGGAAAAGTATTTGGGTGTAGGGAAAAGGGGCAACCCTTTTTTTGGAAAAGTGGAAAAAAATTTGTTTTTTTGCTTTTTTAAATTTCCATGTTGGGGAAAGCATTTTTAACGGGGGACGGAAGGTAAAGGGGTATTTGGGTTTTCGGTTTTCCCGACCTAAAAAAGTTTTTAAAAAAAAACTGTTGGGGAAAGTAGAGGGGAGCTCCCCATTTTAGACCAATGGTGTGATTTTGGGGGGTTTCCCAAAAAGGGAAAAAAAGGGGCTTTTAATACAAAAAAATTTTAAATTATGGGTTTAGATTGGGGAAAGGACATCCCCCCTTGGCTTAGTTTTAAGGGATTTAAGAAATTGTTTTTACCCCTTGGGTTTTTTCCCCAACCCCATATGAAGGGCCAAAAAGGGTTATTGGATTTTGTTGAAAAGGGGAGTTGAAAAGGTTTAAAAGGAAAGGGTTGGCAAGTAAATAAAAAAATCTTGGGGGGAAAAAAATTTTTGGGGTGACTTTTAAACCTTTTGCCATCCAAGAAGAAAAAAACCCGGTTAAGGGGTTTGGTCCCCCTCTACCATGGAGCCATATATTTTGCATCCATATTAATTTGTATGTATGTTCAAGGGGAGTTTTTTTAATACCAAAGGGTAAAAAAATTAATTTCAGCCCAAAAATGAAGTTGAATTTGGATTTTAATGAGGTTTTTGGGGTTTTCCGGGGGAATTTTTAAGGGGGAGATTTTTATTTTTTGGCCACATTTAGACAAATTAATTAAAAACCCGGAGAGAGAAAGGGTTTTTCCCAGGACCCTAGGGGGTTTCCCAAAGGGGGAAACTTTCCCGGGGGTCACAAACCAGCCCTTTCAAAATGTCTCCCCGAAAAGGCTTATTTTATGTTTTAAGTTCCAACAATTTTCCCGGAAATTGAGGCTGAATTCAAATCATCCCCGCAAAGGGTTCATGACATGAAAAAAATTAAGGGGAGACGGAAAAAACCTTGTCTTGTGCATTGGTATGGGAAAAAGGAGTCAGTAAAATCCTGAGGCTAAGGGATCTAGCTGAAGGGGCAGAATAAAGGAGGAAATAGCTTTGAGAAATGGGCCTTCAATCCTTTTTTTAATATGTTTCGTCAAGATTCCAATTGAGCCGACGAAGGTTTTTTTCCGTCAAAATGATAAAATATGGGGGGGTTTTTGTCGGGTTTATTTTTGAAAAGATCCAGTCCCCTTTCTAATCCCATCGCGGGTTTGGCGTCCTTTTGACAAAGCCCACTTGATCTTTTTAATGATAAAGGAGGAGGGGTCTTTTAATCTGTTCGTTGTTTTTAGCAAATATTTTTTTTCAAAATTTAGAATGAAATGGGCCTGTGTTGGTTACTTTGTCAGGTTTTTTCCCGGGTTTGGGGGGAAAATATGTTCCGTGGAAATTGAGCTTTTTTTTGGGGGGGGTTTTCCCTTTTATAATGGCCGGGGGAAAGTATTGATAGGGGGGGGGGCCCAAAGGGTGGAACAAAAAATTTTTATAGTCTCGTTTTTTTAGCCTCGGGCCTGGTGCCTTATTAAGTTTGGAAGATTTTTTGTGGTTCTATTTGGGTAATTGAAAATTGGGTTATTAAAAAATTCCGCTGGAAATTGGTAGGGGGGAAGTTTAACCTGGTTTTAAAAAGGAAGTATGTGTGACAATTAAAACCTTTAGGAGTTTCTGGGTCATCTTTCAAGTTATAAAAGACTTCGGAAAGGCATTGCAATAGTTGAGGGTCAAATCTTAGATTTGTCTGATTGTAATTAAGGGATTTTATTTTCCATTGTGAACCTTAACTCTGTTGGCCAAGATTTTGAGGGGGTCCCCATAAATTAAAATTTTCCCCATTGGGTCTAGAAAGTGGGTTCATATTGAGGGGAGTTTTAAGGGTGGGGAGTATTTTTTCCGGGATAATTTTTTTTAATAAGGGGGGGGGGGGTTTTGATTTAAAACTGTTTAAAGAGGGGTTATATTTGGAGAAGATCTTAAGGGCCCTTTTCCCGTTTACGTTTCTCTTTGGAAGCAAGTTGGATACAGCCCCCCCTGATTACTGCTATGGCCCCCCAAAAGAGAGTTTCGCTAAACGGAGATGTTGGGGAGTTTATTTGATGTTTCTGTAGGCAGGGTAAATTTTTTCTG
>JAODAL010042198.1:0-35081 GCA_025379985.1 Phyllomedusa bahiana | reverse complement strand
TCAGTTATCCCCACTAGGTCATCATTCTTCTACAGCAATAAGCAATTCTAATTATGTATTTTGGTGAGTGAGACTCCTGGCATTAGTCTGCATTGCCAATCTTTGAGATTTTCTTGGCTTTTTAATTTCTTCATCCTGTTTTTAATTATTGCTACACCCCAACCCTCCCTCCCCTCCTCCCTCTTGTTTTTTTTTACTAATTGCCAGCCTTCTATTCTTCATATCTTGCACGCTTTCTTGTAGTTTCCACAGCACTCCCCCCCATTCCCCACTCCAGACAATTTTTTTTTAAATTTGCTATGGCTTGGCAGCAAATGCAATGCAAACCCACAGACACTATAACTTTGCACACTATAAACACTTAAAAACAGTCAAAAGGGATTGTAGGATTTTTTTTAAAAAGCATTTCTGCTAACTTTAGAATAATGTATATTTGAGGTTCTTTGTGTCCATTTTGTTCAAGACATGTAAAATGTCCATACACCATGACAAAGTAACATCAAACAGGATGGGGGACTATCTGACATTTTTACCTCACTTTGGTGTCCTGTTCAAACTCCATATTTTAAGGAGGAGAAGGTCCCAGCTTCTCAACGCTTGTTTCCTATTAAAATAGTATGTGTGGATATGGGCAGGTACACAACAAAATGGAGACCAGTCACTCCCCATGCAAATAGTCCAAATAAAAGCAAAAATTGTTCTTAAAAATTAAAAATAAAAATTAGTATAGGTGCACGCTGGTGGGGCAGCCAAAAGCAATGCAAGTACTAAACAATACTCAGCAGCAGTCTAATAAACACTAAAAAAAAGCCAGTCAAATGGAATTATAGGAATTTTTCTTCAAAAAGTGCTTATACTACTTTAGGTATACATGAAAATTTTGAGGTTTCTTTGAGTGGCTGGGACTTCTCCCTGAAATTATGGCAAAGAACTTACCTCAACATTTTCTTTAGTGTTTTTTTGTGTCTTCAGGAGTTATAATATATTTGCTGCAGCTAGTTATCTTTGCAAAATATCTTTGCTACAATCCATATATTGCTCTTGTGATTTGCCTTTGATATTTTGTGTATGGGATCTGTCAGGACACTCTCTGATATTAATTTTTTAAAACATTACTAAGTTGTTTTTTATCACAAACTTCTACCACATTGTAATCAAACTTCACTTGCCAGTCAAACAGACAAGTGAATTAGGAAGTGAGAGCGGGAAGGAAAATGTATCCAGTTCCGAAGGCTTTATTGAAAAAGACAAATCAAGGAGGAGGAGGAGGAGGATCAAATGTATAAATTCTCTTGGATAGTATCCAGTTAGGCACATGATGGTACAAGTATCTAGATGGCAGGTAAACTTAGTCTCCACACTATTCTGGATAGACTTTGTCTCAAAGTTCATGGCCAGATATTTCCTTGCATAGCACCAATGCGCCCTTACAGCTGGTTAGTTATATGCCAAGCTCATGGATAGGCCTCAACTGTATGTATACCAGGATTAATGACACAGTGTGAGTAGGATATGGTCTCCTGGGATCTCAGTATCTGTGTTCATATTGCCGCGCACTCAAACAGGGTTTTCACGAATGGGCACCTTGGAAGAGGTTGTAAGGTGTTCTCTTAGCAATCTGCCACCACAGGTAGTACATTGTGTTGCATAGTCAGATATTTGTATGGAAATTTCTCAGGGGTTAGCCCTTCTGATATGCCAAAACAGGTCTTAGTACTCATGGTCATACCTGTGGAAACCTTACTCTTTCCTGTCAATCCTAGAGCTGAGTATGCAGGGAGCCCTGGAGTAGGTTCCGTTAAAGAACTTTAGTTCAGATGAGGCTTGTCATTAGTATTTGGCCTCAAGCACTTGTTACCTCATTAGCTGGAGTTCCCTTACACAACATGAGAACTTGTTGATAGTTCCCAGGTATCTTATAGCTGCTAGGCTTGAATGGAGCCCCAATTTTTCCAACCCAAGATTCCTTCCAAGGAGGAAAGATTCTCCTCACCCATCATCCCGTTGATTCCTCGACCTAAATCTAGCTGATCTCAAAGTTCTTTTGACAGTGACCAAACAATAGAGGCCCGAAAACAGACTGTGGATATCAGGACCTCCTTTCCATCCTTGTATAGCTCCTCTCACATAACCATTATTTTACTCTGTCCATTTTGAAATCACAGTAGTGATGTATAGGAAACACAGTCCAATCCTTCGGTTTGTCGTTTACCAAGTATCATGCCAAAACTGTAGTCCTGCTCTTTTTTCCCTGAACCAGAAGTCCCAGCATCCGCATAAAAAAAGTATGACAAGAATGGAGAAGAAAGAGATTAAAGGAAGTTAGCCATTTTCTCATGTGTGTTCTTGAACTTACTACAGATTGACCTAAACCATTAAATATTCCTTGCAGGTGTGAGAAGCAACCATCACTTTATTGCGTTAATCTCCAAAGGAGATGATTACCTTGTCCTGTAAAAAACAAGTGCTTGCATTATTGTCCAGTCTATCCAAGTGTGTTGAACTGCTGACCTTCCTTAAAAGATTTTATTAACTCATACAAAAAATAAAATAGGTGAAAGAGGGCAAGACATGTATGACCAACAGTGGACCAGGAAAGGAGTTGGGTCTATCCAATCTGCTAAATATCTTCAAGTAGATAAAGGACATAGGTGCTCACATTGCAGATTTTTCCATCATTTCATAACATTTCCAAACATCTCTTGTTCTTTTCAGATTAATTGTTCCTCATAGGTAGGGGGTCTTTAGGGCACGGATGGCTGTGTGAGATGACTTTAACACAGCTCTTGAAAAGGGAATGGTTCTCTGGTTGAAATCCTGCTAGTGTAGGGAATTTTACACTTTAAATGAGGTTTTGCCAAGGAAGTAAGTTCCTTTACACTAATGACTGTTTTCCCCTCTTGGAGATTAAAAAAAGGGGCGTTGTGTTTCTGTGTTTGAAATAAACAAGTACCTCCTCTGTGTGTCATTGCACCACTTCCCAGGCACTAATGTGGCTAATCCACAGGGGATGTGTATGTGCACAGGAGTGAAGAGAAGCTACTGAGAAGGCAGTGTTCTTATATTTGTTCACAAAATGATTCAGGGCGGGGGGAGAGGGTGAATGAGCCTGAGCAGGGAGAGTCATGCATGTTTACTCAGATAAGTTCATTAAAACCAGTGGAGTTCTCTATACTAAAGACAACAGGATCTTGTATCCCCAGTGTCCTTCCAAAGCTTGGTCATGTTCACTGCCATCAGATACGAAGTGCAAAACAACGCCAAGATCCTGGTCGCTTGGTGTCTAATGTAGTCTGTCTGGAAACTCTAAGGCATGAAGGTGAGGATGTAGAATCTCACAGGCTTCACTTTTTTAAATGGACATATATTTAGAAAGAAAAGTGATAAGTACCCATTTTGGGGAATCTACGTCAACATTAGATCGTGCAAACCTCTTTAATGATTTTTGTTTAAAATTATGCAATTTTATTACTCTCCACAGAGAAAAAAAGTTGTCTATTGCCATACACTTTTTATTGACATCATTGGTATAACGATTACAATAATTGGGTCAAGCAGCAAAATTATGTCATTTTTTTTCGGATTCAATAACAATAAAAAATACAACATAGGCCATTCAGTATTACACATTCTGATAGGTAAGCATCCTTGAGTCCTAATTACTCGAGCGAGTCCCTTTTGGCCCAGAAGAACAAATATGGCCTCATATGACATTTTCACACCAAGATGCAAATAAGAATACATAATAACCAGAAATGCACAGTATTTAACTCGTCATGCCAACCTAGCAGGTGCCTGGACAACATACTCCAAACATCAGTGTTACTTCAGAAAATAGTATCTGTAATTATCCCTCTGTATTCTAGATCCTGAACATCACCAATTTGGTTAATGCGTCCCCCCAGGCATGATATCATAGAAGAAAAGGGAGAATTATCCTTTCCCAGGACCTCAAAGTGAAACTCCTTATTTTCCCTGGTACCCATTCAGGACCTTCAGTTAGTACCATTTGAAAATTTGACATAAGCTCATCTATCACATCCTGTAGTAGACAAGCGAGAAGTGTTGTAATATATAAGGCTTAACAGCTTACGGCTTGTTTTTGCTTCTTATGGCATTCAGCCTCCACCCTGTCAAGAACAGTTAGGTTTTGGTCCAGAGGTCAGCATCTCAAGACAAGGTAGAGTATCTGCTAGCCAGTATTTCAGGAAGAACCTCTCTAATGGGTATTGAGATCTGGTCTGTATTTCGTCACAAAGTTCAAGTCTGGTCACACACCATGTCTACCGTTTGCAGGGCTATTAACTGTACTGTAATTTTACTTTGCTTAGGGCTCCAAAATGGACATAGTGAAACATATAGTTATGTAGAAAGTTAGGAAAGATGTCCCCCAAGATCCTTACCCTGCTCCTGGCCTTTTTTGTATGTTAATGTGTCCACAGGGCTCTAGAAACTAAATGTAATGTTTTACCCCTTCAGATTAAATAGTAAAACAGGCTAAAGGTTTATTTGTATGGACACTTTTCTCTTCTGTCTGGAGAAACTGGGACATTCCCTGGTTTTATCAAAATTTTCTTACGTTGTTGAAGAACACCAGCTGACGGGACCAAAGACTATCAAAAAACTCATCTGAACAAAGGACTTACTGGATTCGATTCCAGGGCCCCCTACTTACACACCTAAGACTAGAAGAACATGGCTCATAGCAGGTTAATAAACAAGCACAAGGTCCTATTATAGATGCCCATTCAGAATGGACTGCCCCAAAAAACTTTTATGTATGGCCATGAACTATACAACAAGTAGGTATTGTTGAGGTGAATATTTACTAAAAATATTTTGCCATAGGCAAACTTAAACTCTATTAGTTCTCTATCTGTAAAACTCTAAAACGTAACTTTTTATTTTGTATAACTCATTAACCTCTATACACATATTTAAAAACATGATTTCTAATCCTAATCATTTAACCCTTTTTGCTTCTGAAAGAAGGAATAGCTCCTTTTATATTATCAAGTTCTGGTGGTGCACCACCTATTAACAGGAAAGCCTTATTTATACAGCAAATTACTAGCTCAGTAAGGGATCCCAAGGCGTATACTTGGCAGTGTCCCTAATCTCATTGGACCAAAATACAAAATAAGGCCCCTTGTGACACCCTGCAGCAGGTGACACTTGTAGGACTGAGGTGAGAAACTCTATTTTAAAACGTCATATCTGAACATCCCTCGACATGTTTCGCAGATAACCTGGCTTCATCAGGGGTTGAGGTCGATTCACGTGGTCTAAGCTCACTTCCTTTTTTATCTTGTTAGGTATTCACCCTATTCAGGTGCTCAAACATTTAGTCCATACAGAGAATGCACATAAAACCCACATCCCCCTTCCACTCTCCTGAACGCCACACTCATTTATGTGCTGCTAAGCTGCCACCATGCTCCCATATTCCTAAAAATACTCAGACAAAATTCGCCCATCTCCATAAACAGGCTTGCGCCCCGATACTTACCGTAGGCACCGCGCCAAGCACGGAAACACCCAGACCCCTCGCCCTGACTGTGAGGGGCTTCCGTTCATTTTCTTATATTTTGCAACTGCGTGGTCCCCTTAAAAAGGTAAAGAATAGGGTTACATTCCACAGCCACTACGCTTTATCAATCCCATAACCCCCTTTCTTCCATGTTAATATGCTGTTTTTGGGAAAATATAAATTCCATTGCCTGTTCACTATTGTCAATTATTTCCAAAAGCATTTCTCTTTTAAACTAATATCATTTTTAAAATTTTAAAAGGCAACCCTTATTAAATACTTTTTCCCCTTGCTGTGCACTATTGTCTCAGATATTTCAAAAAAACCATTTTCCTTTTACAGAATTCATATTCTTTTTTTAATTTAAAAGCTGCAGGCTTTGGTGGGGCCCCCCCTCCCCCTTTGCAGTTTCACTCCCCCTTCCCATTGAAGTTCTTTTAAGGTCACGGTGCCCCCAAACCCATTCCGTCAAAATGGGAGCATGCAAAAATTGGGAGCATGAAAAAAACACCGGAAAACTTCAAACCCCCATGCATTGCATCCCACTTACCCAAAATTTGTATTTAAAAGTTAAGCAGAAAATCAAGCAGCGAGCAAAAAACAAAAAATCTATACTAGATGAATATATACTGAAATGGTTTAGAAATTCTACCCCGGGGCTGCGTTTCCCCAACAACGCAAGTGCTTTAAAACCTACGATTAGCTGCCCACAAAACCCCCCCATGCAAGCAGCTATATACAATACATCCCATTTGTTAAATAGAAAAAACCGGGCTCCCGTGATAAAACCCTTTTTTCATTTCAAGGGAAACAGGGAAAAGAGGGACAAAGTGAGGCGGGGGGGGCAGGGGGAGGAAAAAACATTTGTGAGTCTGATGCTTTTTTAGTCTATTTCAACTGTGCCACTCCATGACCCTACTTAATACATATATCAGTTTCTTCAAAAATTATAATATAGCTTTTTCCACAGATGCCCCAGGGAATTTTAAAACCCTATTTCACCCTTTTACTTCCAAATGTGTCTCGCTAGGGGGGGTTCATCTAGTTTTATGTATCAGTGTTTGAGTCTGTCGACGAAATTCCTGTATTGTTTTTTCCCCATAGTCTTGGGGCGTAACATAGCCCCATAAATCACCCCTCTGGTTTTTCAAATGATAAATTTTTTTTAATCAAATTTCTTTATCAAGGGGTTAAAACAAATTTTTTGTTTTTTTTGAATGGACAGAATGAACAGTTGCCCAGGGATAGGGCCCCTACCACCAGGAGACTGAAACATTTTTTTTTCCCATCCCCCTCAAAATGATAGTAAAAATTTTCATCCCAAAGATTTTTTTTCTTTATAATGACCTGGGTATTTAGGAAATCACTAAGGGGAATACTGGATCTGCCCTAAAAATGTCCCCCAATGTTTTAAGTATGCCCCCCTTTCTTGGGTCATATCAAAGGTACCTTTCATAAATTTAAATCGTTTTTTTTTTTTTTTTACTGATTAAAAAATGTCCTCTTCAGGGGTCAAACCCATATTAAACCCCTTTCCCTCAAAATTTTTTTTGGAAAAACCCTTCCCTGAAAACGTGCATTTAAACTTTTTACATTCTTATTAAAGGGGCCTTAAAAATAGGCAATTCTACAAAACCCTAAGAAATTGGGCTATGGGAATCCCCTTTTTTTGAGAAGGTGGATGCCAGCTAGAAAAATGTAACAAACTATCTGAATCTGCTTGTTTTCATCCAACATAATTTCAAGATGCAAAAAATAAATTTTCTCCCAATGAATTTCAAACGTGAATTTCATCCCAATTTCATTATCATTGAGTCTAGATACAAAATCCATGAATAATTTTTCCCAACCCTCCCAAAAAATCAAAATAATCATCAATAAAGCCCCCAAAAAAAAAATCCGATCTGTGAATATTTCAAAGTGTTCGGGAAAAAAAAATTAGCATCTCCCACCAACCTAAAAAATAAATTATCAAAAATTGGCGCACAGATTGTCCATGGCTGCTCTTTTTAAATTGATAAAAAGTTGCCATCAAACAAAAAAATAGTTATGTGTCAAACCAAAATCCAATAACTGTAAAACAAAATCATTGCCTATGGCAAAATAGTAAATATAGTGATCAAAAGTCACTCTCTGTTCTCTTGCGAGATTCCCAAGTTTTTGGAGACTATGTGACAAGTTTTGGTGAACAGGAATGTTCAAGTGCGGAATTAGGGAATGGCAGGTTTTTTGACTCAGGAAAATAATTTGGCATTTTTTCACAGGAAGCTAAGTTAGTATTTTCTAATCAAATAATTCCATTGTATTAAACTAACATCCTTATAGCCTTTAAGAAATTAAATAAAAACACAAATTCGGGCAGGGTGGGAAGTTTGCCAGTCTAGAGACATATATACAACAAGAAAATTGTGTCAGAGGATTAAGGATCGGTTTGAGACCAAATACACATTTAGAGGACCCTATTTTTATCAAGGGTTGGGAAAAACTTTAAAATGAATGCTCTCTGAAATTGATGAAATACCTGTCAGAATATGAAAGAAATTTCATTCAAAAATTAAGTGAACAAAATAAATCAGGAAATAGTGGAGGATTAATAACTTTCGGGCCCAAACCAGATTTCCTGAATTAGAACAAAAATTACATGAAATATAGAATCTTGAGAGAAGAAATTAAAGAAAGGAAACATAACAAATATCTGAGGGATCGGAAAGATTTTGATAACAATCAGGTTTATATTTGGAAAAATAGTTGATTTACCTACAAAACTAATCTATATATTAAGATTTGTCAGATTCAGAGACTTCTGTTTGTAGAAGAATCCCCCAAACAGGTTCGATTAATAGTTATACGCAGGGCAACGGAAAACTGGTTGGGGAAGGGTCAGAGAAAAAACAGAGGTTGGACAAATAAGAAAAAACAAAAAAAATCTTTACTCAAACAGTACAATTTTTCAGAATCCTCAGAGATGCAATTCAGGAAAAGGGGCCCAAGTGGATCAACTATTGTCCTCTTCTGCATCCTGTGGTGTGGTGGCCCATTGTGCAGGCGCACAGGCAATGATTTCAAATAGCAATACAAATACGCCACTAGGGGCCGGAAATGGACAGGTTATGAACACAATGCAAACTCAATCTCAAGAGCATTCAAAAAGCAAGTGCATCCACTTTTTTTAGAACCACCAAGGATTCTCTTGAGGGATCGAGAGAAGGGGAATTATCAGAAATAACAAAAGGATGGAAAAACTTCAAGGATTAATTTATCCTCTTATAGATTAACGGAAAATCATAAACAGGTGTTGGCATTTGGTCTTACGTTCACTCCCATGTCCAAATTTAATGAATTTGTAGAAGGTTTGCTAGATGGTTGGCTTTACATAAATATCACAAAATGAAAAATAATGATGAACAAACCTTTAGGAAACTAGAGGAAAAAACATTGGGTGATCTTAAACAATTGCAGGTTGAAGGTGAAGGGGGACCCATAATTCTAGATTTTACCTTGACAAATTTGAAACCAAAATCTAGGAATACACCTCCGATATCACATATAATTTATTTGGGTAGTTTGTGGAAGTAGTACGCAAGATATAAAGAAACTAGCACTCAGGAAAGACAACCAATTCTTCTTTAAATTTAAAATGGGAGGAAGAAGTAGCTATTGCAGAATTACAATCTAACAGGGAGATAGTAATCAAACCCAGTGACAAGGGTGGGAATATTGTAATCTTAAATAAAAGTGACTATAGAGCGATGGTTGAGAGAATACTTGGTGATTCAGAAACATAATGAGAGGCTTCCAAAGACCCAAACCAATGAGTATCTAAAATGAATTAAAAGGTTTTTTGGATCTGGGAAATTTTGAGAAAAAATTAATTACTGAGGAGGAGAAGAAATTTATGAAAAATATGAATCCTACTTATTGCTACCATTTATGCATTACCAAAAGTGCATAAAGAGTTTGTGCCAATCCCAGGAGACCGTTTAGTCTCAGTAGAAATAATTTAACACAAGGACCTAGCACTTTATGTTGATCGTTTTACTGATCCCCTTTGTGTCACTGGCCTTCCTTCATATTTAAAAGATACGAAGGATACGGTGATGAGAATTAATGATCTAGTGGTGAGTGGAAAGTACACTTCTTGCAAGTTTTAGACGTGAGCCTAACAGCAACATCAGACATGATCTGGGCCTGAAAGCAATCAAGTATTTTTTTAACACAATTTACGGAACACACTGATTTTGTTTTACAGCTATTGGATTTTGTTTTGACACATAGCTATTTTTTGTTTGATGGCACCCTTTATCATCAGATAAAGGGAGCAGCCATGGGCACAATCTGTGCGCCAAGTTTTGCTAATTTATTTTTAGGTTGGTGGGAGGATGCTATTCTTTTTTCTGAACACTTTGAAATATTTTACAGATCAAGATTTTTTTTTTTTGGGGTGCTTTATTGATGATATTTTGATTTTTTTTGGGATAGTAGTGATAAAAAAATTATTCATGGATTTTGTATCTAGACTCAATGAAATGAAATTTGGGATGAAAAATTAACGTTTGAAATTCATAGGGAGAAAATTAAATTTTTTGCATCTTGAAAATTTTGTTTTGGGTGAAAACAAGCAGATTCAGACAAGATTTTTTCAGAAAAATACAGTTACCAACAGTTTTTTTAAAATTTTCTGCTGGCATCCACCTTCTCAAAATAAAGGGATTCCATAGGCCAATTACTTTGGGCTTTGTAGGAATTGCTTACTTTAGGGGGCTTTTAATGAAGAATTTTGTTTGCGTCCGGCGCCCGCGTTCCCCCCTGCGGGCGCCGCCGCAGCACTTTCCCGCGGTCCTCGGGACGGGTGCCGGGGCCCCCGCCCGGATGTCGGGCGGCGGGCGCAACTCGCCCCCGGGTGTCACCACTTACCCCGGCCCCCGTCCTGTCTCCTCGCAGTTTTCCTGCTGTCCGGCCCGCGCGCGTCCCTGTGATCTAAGCGCGGGGCGCGCCCGGGTCTGTGAGATTTAAAGGGGCAGTGCGCCGGTAATTGGGTAATTGCCGGGCACCTGGCCTCTATTTCACCTTGGGCGCTTCGACCGCTCCCTGCTGTATCCTTTTGTTGCTTGCCTATTTGTGGAAAAAGCGTTTCTTAATTGTCCTGTCTGATCCTTCCGTTTTTGTACTCGTTCCCTGCTTCCGTCTATTGACCACGTATCTTTGCGCCTACTGCCTGACCCACATGCCTGGGTCCTTGGACCTATGAACACCATAGCTGCCTGCCCCCCTGACCTCCTGTATGGACCGACTCCGAGCCTGCCTTGGCGTATTTTTTGCACCTCGGTATTATTACGGCATGCCCAGCCGCCAAGCAAAGCGGTTGCCGGTGGTATCGGACTCGGTAGGGACTCCTGGCCGCAGCAGAGTCTATACCGCTTTGGGCGGGGACTCTGGAGAATACTGGGAACCTTACTTAGATTGTATCCCCTGGCCTGTAGCGCTTACCCTACCAATCGCATGCGGTGGTCCAGTGGATTTCCACTTCGAGGTCCGGAACAGTTAACAGTAAGATCCGGTCCATTGAATCCCGGGCCGAAAAGGTACCGCTCCAGTGTGGTCGGACGGCTCTCTCTTGATCTGATGGGGGGACCACTGACAGTTCTCAGCATTACTTTGAGGCGCACAGCAGGGGGGGCAACAAGCTGGAATGCAGTTGACGTCTCCATGGTGCAGAAATCTCGTCACCGACCAGCGCTGGCAAACAGTCCCCACCTCACTCTTATGGCCGCTCCCGCTCGTGTGGCTCCACTGGGGCTCCGTTGGGGACCACAAAGCTCCGTTTGTCGGCTATTGACTGGCGCCAAAATTTGCGGGTGATCCCCCCAAGTGCTCTGCAGGGGGTTTTCTCGACCCAGCTGCCACATGCACATTGTGATTAATGGGGGGACCAATTGTCTTGTCCGATAACGTTCCAGGATGGCGGTTTTGTGGTCTGGGCCTGTGGTCGGGAAGGCTCGGCCTGGGCTACGCCGTCTTATGGGACAGGAGCGGATCCTGTGGCGGCGGATCTGCAGGCCACTTCCGTCACTGATTACGCAGTGTCTTCGACGGAAAAACCAAGCTGAGCCTTTTCTGCGGAGATCGTGCACTATGGAACCCTTACGCCCAGGGTGGAGAACTTTTCAGTGGGTGAGTGTACGCATGGTTCAGTTCTCGCTATCCCTGGGCATCAGGAGCTGTTCCTGGAATGATTGCCCCACCTCTCTTGGCGCCACTTTAAGAAAGGCTTTCCAGCAGTCTCAAGGAACGCCCTTGCGCAAGAGATTTGCCATCCGCTCTCTGATGCGAGTTAATCACCCTGGCCGCACCACGGCATTGGACGTTGCGCTTCGCAGAGAGGCAAGAAGGAGATCCGCAAGATCGCGGGGGACCCTTGGGCGGCGGAACCGCGCACGTCTGACACGCTTGGCTCCGGGTGTTTTCCAGATGACCCTCCTCTGCGCTCTTTACACATTTGAGGGAGGAAAAACCCCATTGCAGGGTGATAGAAGTTGAGTTACACATTCTTGAGCAGGGAATTATCCCGTCGCCGTGATGAAGCGTTATTGCGTCTGTACTTGCGCCTGGTCGGATCATTTTCGGGAGGAGCGTGTTCTCGCTTTCGCCCACAATGTCCGGGAAAGACCGTCCCGCGAAAACCATACGGATATGATGGGAATGGGGATTCCCTAGGTGAGTGGAGAAACTTTCCCTTCCATGATGGACTATCGGTGGAGTAGGGGACTGACTGGGGTTGTGTGTTATTCCTGGCATTCTGGATGTTTTCCTTGACTCTCGGTTACTGCGGGGGTATACTTTATTTACGACGCCGGCCCTTGTATTCCCAATCTCTTACCAAGCTTCCTGTGGTTAGTTTGGAGATAGCTTGGGTGATATTTCCTCCGGTTCACAGGGGAAGGCTGCGTTAGGGGACGGCATCAGGTTCACAGGTACCAACGCCGGGTGATCTCCACGTGGGGCGCCCTGCTTAAGAAAAAGATCTCGCTTCTAGTGTTTGCCTCGTCTTCCTCTTTTGCGATTCCTTGTTGGGGACTCGCTTGGCTAGCTAAGCGCCATGCTCCCTACGCTTAATTGGTAATAATGTATGACGGCGAGATGGGTTAATGACGTGGGGGACCTTAAACTTCTGGAAACTCTTGTCTGGGTGGGACCTCGCCTGAAGTGTCGCGACAGTTCTTCCCAACACGTTCCATTCCAAGGCCTCTTTTGCATGGTTGGCCTACGGGAAATACCGGGGCATTACGAGCTGGTACGATCTACTCGGAGAAAAGATGGCAGGCGAGGTCCTCATCCCCTATGACTGGCCTATCGATCTACTTGTCGGGGAGGCCAGTTCCATCCTAGGGGGTCAGGGTTTTTACCACTATCGGTTACACGCAGTAGACCCAGCCAAGTCGGACTTTACTTTCGGGAAACAAAACATGCAGAAGGGGCTTTATACGCGAGTCATTCCTGCGGGGGAGGATTTTTTCTTCGTTTTGCAGGAAGAAAAGATGGTTTCTTACGGGAGCGTTCCGTTGTATCGGGAATACTCGGGGGTAGCTTAACAAAGATTCACGGTGAAAAACGCTATGCCTTGCCGTGATCAGAGGAAACTGTATTCGAACGGCTTCGCGTGGCCAGAATTTTCTCCAAGTTTTGGACTGAGAGAGGGGCCTACAAACTCATGCGCATTCGAGAGGGGGATGAGTAGGAAGGATGCCTTTTACCACCACGGTTGGGGACCTTTGGGAGAATAATCTAGTCATGCCATTAGAGGTACTGTGCAACGACCAAGCAGGTCTTCTCAGGATATTTGTGAAACGATATTCTTTCCGGGAGTTACGCTTACACGTGAGTCGTGGTCTACTAGACGGACATTCTGGCTTTTTTTCTCTGCCATGTGTGACTCTTCGCTCTTCTATTCCGTCTGGTATTGGGAGCGGTACGTGCCAACAACCGCTCTAACGCTGAAGTTGGAGAAACGTCTTTTACCTAGGACATCCTTCGTTCCCGGTTACGTTTCGGGATTTTTCCGCGTGTTACAGGATGGGTCCTGCCAAGCTGTCCGGGCTGTCCTTGGCAGTGGCGCCGGCCGGTGGGCCTACGAGCTGTATACAGCGCTTCTGGCTTTTCTCGAATTTAGACTACCGTCAGTTTTTATCCTGCATTTATTTACCTTGGTTGGACTATCATTGCAATCTTACCAAAGATAGAAAACTCCAAACCCTAGGGCACGGTGGCCGCAAACGAGGGGACGCGACGGAGGCGTTTGCTCAAACTTAAGGCAGCCTTTCGCCTGGGCGCCCGTCGCTGACCAGACGGATTCGAGAAAATCCATTTCTTTTGGAGGTGGGAGCTCTTCTGGTCGGGGCTGAGCAAATTCTTACGCGAAGGGACCTAAAGGCAGTATTGGTAACTCGTGCTGTTTTCTTCTCCAAAGACTTTCTCACTGACGGGAGAGAATTACTCCATCGTGAGACGACGGGGGAAGTTTGCTGGCTATCAAGTAGCCCTAGAGGAGAGTGGCATTATTTACTGGAGGGTGCTCGCCATTACCCGCCATGTCACCATTTTCTTCCGCACCATTAAAAAAATCTTCAATACTTCAACCGGGGCCATACGCTACTTTAAAACCCACGTCAAGCAGGTGGTCCATGTTCTTCTCGCGCTTTCAATTTTCAGATACATTTTCGGCACAAGAGAGAAGACATCAGGGACCGATTGCGGCTCTCCGTTATCTGGTCTCCGATGTGTGGAGTGAGGAGGGCACGCCCCCAGATATTAATTTTACCCTGAAAACGTGATCTCGTGTTCCAAGGTAGAATCTGCGAAAAGGTTATCAGGGGGAAAATAAAATTATTGTCCGTTTCCTTGCGCTCCGGCAGGGAGAATTTTGAAATGGGGGACCAAGTTCTCTTGTGGGTGGTACCCAGGAGCACGCAAATACCTTTCCTCTTAAATCTCTCGTTTTACTTGGTGGCCAGCATGCTTGCTAGGGGACATCAAGGATTTTCGTTGAAGTCCTGCGTTACTTAGTGCGTCGTAAACAAGATCATCGCAAACAACCACGAGGGGTTTTGCTCCAAGCCGCTTGACCATCCTGGGGACCTTGGAATATGTGGCAATGGAAATTTCGGTCACGGTATCTGCTTCCCTCTTCGGGCGCAACACGGGTCAATTGGGTCGGTCGCGGGTACCGTTTTTACGGAAAGATGGCGCCACTTTATTACCGTTTGCCCCGCAGGGTCTACCATCTGCCCCAGTGGCAACAATATTTCTCCTCATTTTCCGGCTTCACGGGTACTTCCGCACGACATTGTATCGCAGATCGGGGGGGGGTTCAATTTTGTGTCGAGGTTCTGGGGGCCCTCTGATATCTGGTTGCGGTGAAACCTCGATTTCTCTTACCGCCTATACCTCCCGAAGGGCTCGAACGGCCAAGCTGGAGAGAGATCAAATCAGGATTCATGGGGGGCTTATTTACGGACCATTTTTTGTTTTCTCGGCTCGGACAGGATGGGACTTGGGCCAGCTTGGCTATCTTTGGGCGGAGTTTTCTATAACTCTCTGGAGTCGGTGGAACTTCCATGGTACTCCCCATTTTTTTCATAGTTCTATGGCCAGGATCCCGCCCTTCCTTTTACCATTGTTCCATCTCGGAAGGGGAGTGCCGGGAGCGGGACACTCTTTGCCAAAAGTTATGCGTGTCCATTTGGACAGACGGCGCCAGTTCTGCAGGCATTGCATGACGAACACATGAACGGTCCAAGCGGACAATCCGAAAGAAGACCCTCCCAGTGTTTTCGCTGGCGGACATGGTCTGGACTATCGGCCAGATATATTCGGGCTGAAGATTCCATCGTACAAAACTTGGGCCATCCTGGTTAGTAGGACATTGAAGTTTACTCGCCGAATTTCAACACGGCTGTCCTACAAAAACTCCGGGCCTTCCCACCCACAAATGCGTATTCAATCCTCCAGTCCACTTAGTTGAAAGCCTTAGTGTGGTTGAAATCGATTTTCCCAGAGGGAAACAGCTCCTTCTTCTGAAGCGGAGGCGCCAACATCTCACTGTAAATGAGGATTTCCTCGGGACATGAAGACCATCAAGGGAGGCTCGGTATTTCTGATCGGACTGGAAGGAGTTTGGTCTGAAGTAAAGGAGATCGTGGGAGCCGGGAGGAAAAATACTTTGGGACGGTTGAGTTGCTTGCAGAAGATTCTCCAGGCCAAGGAAACAGAAGGGGAGGGCCTAAGGGGGGGGGGGGAGGGGAACTGTTGCGTCCGGCGCGCGATCCCTCATTTGCGGGCGCTAGCCGCAGCTCTGCCACGGTCTGGGTACGGGCTTTTGCTTGACGCCGCCGCGGGGTGTCAGGCGGGGGTCAGGGGCGCCTACCTTCCCCCCCTGGCGGTGTCACCAGCTTTACCCGGCGCGCTCTGTCTCCTCGCAGTTCTGCTCTGTCCGGCTGCAGAAGGGCGCCGTTCCCTGTGCATCTAAGGCGGGGGCCGCGCGCCGGCTCTGTGAGATTTAAAAGGGGAGTGCGCGGTAATTGGGTATTGCGGGCAATGCTATCTATATCAACTGGGCGATTTCCGGCCGCTCCCTGGGGATCTTTTAGTTTGCCCTTGACTATGTGGAAAGCGTTTATTGTCTGGTCCAGATCTACCTGTGTACGTACCTTGCTTCGTCTTTGACCACGGTATCTTCTGCCGCCTGCCCTGACGCCCTTGGCCTGTTCCTCGACCAGAACTCATTAAGTGCTTGCATGACCTTTACTGGGACCGGGACTACAGAGCCTGGCTGACGATTTTTGCAACACGTTATACTTGGCTTTGCCCCACGCAAGCAAGGTAAGTTCAGGGGGTAACGACCCTGGTAGACTTCCGCCGCAGCAAGTCCATCCTTTTTGCGGCGGGCTCTGGTTGAATACCGGACCTACTTAAATTCGTTCCCTGGCGTGGCTTACACCAATCGCTTTCGTGTGGGTCAGGGGATCCCACATCGCGTCCAGAAACCGTAAAACAGGTATGTATAAAAGTTATATGCTCGTTTTCAGGCAAGGGGTTTATCCCAAAAAATTTTTTAGGAAGGGCTTTAATAGAGGATTTGACAGTGGGACAGAGGGCACATTTTATTAATCAGGTAAAAAAAGATAGGACCAGAAAAAACTAACTGGATTTATTTGTTTGTATAAGGTACCTTTGATGATAGAGCCAATGAAATGAAGTAAAGCATACACTTAGAAAAGGAACACTGGCACTCATTTTTGAGGGGCAGAATCCAGTATTCTCTGAGGTGATTCCTAAATATCCTAGTGTCACTTTATAGAGAGGAAAACATCTTTGGGTTTGAATTTGTACCATGGTTCCATTGTGAGGGAAGATGGCAAAAAAAAAACATGGTTTTACAGTCTCGGTGGTAGGCCTTCATATCCCTTGGCGCCAAATGTTCATTCTGTTCATTTCTATGGAAAAAAACTAAAGGAAATTTGTTAATTCCAATTAATAAGAGAAGATTTGTAGGGATAAAGGGACAATTTATCACATTGTTAAAACAGAGGGGTGATTTTATGGGGTATGTGTACCTTGCCCCAAAATTTTTTTTTTTATCGTGGGATAAATAACGGAATTTCTTCGTCGGATCTTCAAAAAACAAGTGGTACTATTAAAAATAGAGGTGGATTCTCATAGCGAGACACAATTTTGGAAAGTACTAATGGTAAAATTAGAGGTGCTTTAAATTCCTGGGCAATCTGTGTGAAAAAATGCTAGGAAAAAGAAAGGGCGATCTGGATAGTAGTTTTGTTACAGGGAAGAGGAAGATGGTATACAGGGACTCAATACATTGAAAACTAAAGGCTAAATGAAGGTTTTCATTTTACAGCATTTATTTAAAATCTGCTTGATTCCCTATTAATAATTTTTGAAGGAAAAGATTATTAAAATGTGATTAAGTATCGTCAAGTGATGTGGCCCCACAGTTGAATATATGACTACGAGAAAGCACAGAGTTCACATATGTTTTTTACTCCCTCTTGCCCCCTCCCTCTGACTCTTACGTTTGTCCTCATTTTCCCTGTGTCTGTAATGTGATAGGTATTGATCACGTGGAGGCCACGGTTTCTATTTAACAAAAAGGTGCTATGATATATAGTCTGCATGTGCATGGACGGGGTTCTGTTGGCAGCTGGATGTTATGGTATATGCACTCTTGCTTTTGTTGTTGGCGAGACGCAAGCAACGAGGAGTAGATTACTAACTATTTCGTGTATATATTCATCTATGTATAGATTTATTGTTTCTGCTTGCTGCGTTGATTTTGTGCTAACTTTAAATACAATATATGGAGTATAGTGGTATGCAGATGCAGTGGCGTTTGAAGATACCGGTGTTTTTGCATGCTCCCATATTTTTGCATGCTCCCATTGTGACGTAATGGATTAGGTGGCTAGCCGTGACCTGTAAGAGAGAATATTCAATGGGGAAGGTGTGAGGTGAAACTGCAGGAAGGAGGGCGGGCTCACCATAGAGCCTGCAGCTTCATTAAAATGAATATGAATATTACATGTAAAAGAGAAGTGGTTTATGGAAATAGTCTGAGACAATAGTGTACAGTACAATGGAACATGTATTTAATAAGGTTTTGCAGCTTTATTAAAATTATATGTATAATAGATAAAAAAGGAGAAGTGCTTTATGGGAAGATAATATGACAATAGTGTACAATTATATATGGAATTTATAATTCCCAATCATATGCATATTAGACATGGAAGAGAAGGGCTTATGGGAGTTGATAAAGCTGGTAGTGTGCTGTGGAATGTAAACCTATTCTGCTTAGCCTGTTCTATGTGAGCCACGCAGTTGCAATAATATGAGAGAAATGAGACGGAAGCCCATCACAGTCAGGGCTGAGGTGTCTGCTGGTGCAGTGCGTTGGCGCGGGCAGTACGGTAAGATGGGGCGCAAGCCTGTTATGGAGATGGCGAATTTGTCTGAGGATTGTTGGTTTTTGGGAGCATGGTGGCAGCTTTAGCAGACAATTATGGTTGTGGCGTGCGAGAGAGCGGAAGGGGGAGTGGGTTTTATGTGCATTCTCTGATGGCAAAATTTGGGGAGAATAGGGGGGGTACCTAAAAATGATATAAAAGGAAGTGAGCTTACACCACATGTGATCGGACCTCTAACCCCCGATGAAGCCAGGTTAGCTGGCGAAACATGTCGGGGAGGTCAGATATGACGTTTTAAATTGTGATTTCTCACCTCTGTTACAAGTGTCCCTGCTGCAGGGTGTCACAAAGGGGGCCTTTTTTTTGTTTTGTGTCCATGAGATTAGGGACAACTGCCCAAGTAGTACGCTTGGGATCCCTTACTGGAGCTAGTAATTTGCTGTATATATACGGCTTTCCTGTTAATAGGTGGTGCTCCACCAGACTTGATAATAGAAAAGGAACTATTCCTTCTTTCAGAAGCAAAAATGGTTTAAATGATGAGGTTAGAAATCAGGTTTTTAAATAGTGTGTATAGAGGTTTAGTGTTATACATAATAAAAGTTACGTTTTAGTGTTTTACAGATAGATAACTGATAGAGTTTAAGTTTGCCTATGGCAAAATAGTAAATATAGTGATCAAAAGTCACTCTATGTTCTCTTGCGAGATTCCCATGTTTTTGTAGACTATGTGACATATTTACTAAGAAAACACATTTGGCAGTGCTTTTTTGTGCAAGCCCTATTGGAAGCCCTGGAGTCCAAAGTGGTTTAGCATGCTTTTGTTTCTTTATAGACTTTTACCTAGGATTTATGTGGTTGGGGGCTATAAAGGAAGCATGTCACCTTCGTACCTGTATTAAGGATGCTTTTCAGCATGCCAGGAAACGCCTGGTCATTAACTGGAAAACTGGGAGAAGACGTGCATCCAAGAGTGCCAATAGATGGCAATACGGATGTCATTGAAGAAAAGAAATAGCACCCTTCGTAATTCCCCTCCACCTTTGGTGTGTCTGTCCTTTAATAAACTTTTGTGTCCGATTCCCTTACCCGTACTTTTTCCCACTCTTTAATTCTATCACTTGCCTGCTGCTTGTTGATGTAGGTGAAACATGTTCGTGTAGTGCACTGTGTAAGGTATAGTGTAGGGCCCTTGTCTCTGCTGAATTTTATGCTCATGTACAATAGTGTGATATTCACAACAGTGTTGTTCAGCCTGTGCTGAATCACAATTTACTCTATGTTTGTCTTTCACAACTGGCTAAAAAGATTGTTCAGGACTTCCGGATCCGGCGCCGACATGTGGTGAGGCGGCGGTAGAAGCTCCAGAGTACCGCTATCACTAACCTGCAAATAAACTGGCTCAAGGAGGCTCTCATTCACCTGTTCGGCAATCGGGGACTCGGGCGCACACGGGCGCAGCTTTGCACTGGTCTCCGGAGTATTCTCGGAGGCCGCTTGGAGGAGAACGGAGGTGAGCAGGCGGTGGATCCCGGGCACGGCGGTGAATAGGAGCGCTCTCGCATTTAACCTCCCCCAGAGACATCAGGAGCTCCGCAAGGCAGGACAGGTACCAGAATCACCCGGCCACATTATCAAGGGCCCCCGATCAACCCTCCCATCTGTGCTTCGGTCCCGTTGGCGCCATTACAGCTCTGCAGAGCCCTGGAGTGGTGCGGTCGGCCATCTTGGACCCTTAAGCGCCCAGCACTAACCACCGCACGGCGGCAGTAACCCCTTGCCTCCGTGGCTCAGGGATCGGGCTGATTTACCCACTAAGTGACTCAACCATACGCCCACCTGCTCTCCTCCACGGCTGAGACAATCACCATTAGCTGTGCAGGCAGAAAGTTATCCTGCCCTCCTTACTGCGGCCGTCAGTTAACTACTGGGTCTCTCTGTTACACAGCAGCACAAGGGATAATTACTAGCAAGCTCATCAAGCTCAAATCCAGCAGCTGCTCCTTATACTCTCCTTGAAAGATTACTGGCAAGGGTTGCTTCCCCTTACATTACATCTCGCTACCTGATATTATTACCTCCATAGCTGAAGCTGCTTTATTGCGTTACCCCACAGTGCAACAGAGCTCTCTATCCATTCGTTCTCTAGCTTGCCCTATCTGAGGGTGCCCCCATTTCATCACTGCCTTACTCACACAACTGGAGTAACCCGGCTGTAGGTCGCATTGATTGCTCACCTGGTTGGAATTTTTCCCCGCATTTTATGGAACGTTAACTCCTAAGAATGGGAAAATCAAAATCCGCCGAGCAATTAACCAAGTCCGAGAGGGCCCAAGCAGCTGCAGCAGGAGACCCAGACAATATGCAACTTAACTCGGACTGGGAAACTTTATCTGTCCAATCAGCCAGCCCTAAAGTTTCTGCCAAACTGGATTCTAATGATTCCTTAACCATGTCAGAAGATATGTATAAAAAAATAGCGACTGAAGTGGCACGCCAAATTGGCCCTGACCTACAGGAGTCTTTAGCAGCTACAGTTGCTCATATGTTCGCGCAAGTGAAAGGGGAAATATAAAATACTGCTGACCGTTGGGGGAACTAGAATTCGGGGCCCAAAGACTCGGGAAAATGGCCCGTGATGCTCTGCGATCGCAGTTGACCGATTGCTGTCGGAGAATAACCGAATGGCGGAAAAAAAATTGACGCCCCTAGAAAATCGCTCTAGGCGCAACAATCTGAGATTAATTGGCCTGCCGGAGTCGGTTTCCCAGCACTCCCTGACCATGTTTTTCGAGCAGGAGCTTCCAGAAATGCTGGGAATCTCAAAGCGTTGCCGTGTAGAAAGAGCCCACAGAATAGGCCCTAGTTGGAGAGGAGTCAGCAACGAAGCGCAAGGGAGAGATGACAACCGTGATAACCCTCCAAGGCCTGGGGCAATCTATATTGGAAATACCTAAATTTTGCAGACAAAGCCAAAAATATTGAGGTCTTACAAGTCTCTATGCTCTGGTCTACGCTTCCAAGGTCACAAGCTGCTAATCTTCAAGGACTTTTCTGCTGAAGTTGCCAAGCGCCGAAGAGCATTCTCGAGTATCTGCACAGAGCTATTCAGGAGCCATGAAAAATTTGCCTAGCTGTACCCTGCGACCTTGCATATCTTCCATAAGAATGGGAACTCTTCCTTCTTTCCAACCCCTGAGGCTGCCCAAGATTATATAGAGAGAGCGGGGAAGCGCTCCAGAAATGGGTCCCCTCATCAATCTTCGCAGTCGATCCCATCTGCGTCCGGCCACTCAAGTCCTCCAAGACTTCCACAGGTGCAGGGCATTTTAGGCCAGGAAAACAGTCCGAAGGAGCAACGCAAACGTCCGGCCTCGGCCTTGGTCACCTGAACTTGCGGCTGATAGGGGATCTCCCCCTTAAGAGGAATGAGATTTACTGCCCTTACATGCTGCCCCTCAGAGTACCTCAAAATTTGTCATTTGGTTGTTGGTGCTCCAATTGGAGTTATTCTGGTAACAGTTGTTGATTCCATATTGTCGGGAAGAAGTGAAGTCCCCCAGCACCATGAAGGAGAAATACTGAGCTGCTCTCCTTTTCCCCTGAGGTGCTTTTGGGAAGCCTCTACTTCCCCCCTCAGTGACCCGAAATGGGTCCTGGTTTTACTTTTCAGTTTGGTTATGAGTTTTTTCCTCCTTTTTGTTTTTTCGGGTAATGTTTACACCATCCACTACTTGGAGCTGCTGGTCCTCTCCCCCCAGATGCCACTCCTTATGCTGCCTACTCTGAATTGTTATCCTGGGTGGTCCCCCGTTAAAACCCGCCAAATGATTATTGTCATATCTTGGAATGTCAAGGGCCTTAGATCCCCCTGATAAAGAGAAAGGGTCCCTGCGACGCTAAAAAAAATTACGTGCCCCATTGCCTGCTCAAAACCCCATTGGGTAGGGAGGATTTTTTCAGATTAAAAAAGCAGTGGGTAGGTCAAGTTTACGGGTCCCCAGCTGTAGGGAGAAAGGGAGGAGTCATGATTCTCCTCCATAAAAATCTTAATCACCAGCTGGTGAAAGAATCTGTAGACTCTAGCGGAGATTAAAAGGGGCTCCTGTTTTTCTCCCCACTACCCAGTTGGCTACTAAAAAGTATTGGCCCAAGGGGGTAACAAGGTCTTTTTAAAGATCTTAGGGAAAAAATCCCTGACCCCACCCCTCTCAAATGTTAGGAGGAACTTAAATACGATCCATGACGCCACTGAGGATAAGTCTCCCCCTGGCTGCCAACAGGATAATCCCCTGTCAGGTTCTTAAATCCACCAATTAAAAGACATCTGGAGGTCCTTCATCCAGAGGGTAAGAGTACACCTTTTTCTCCCCTCCCCCCAAACATGGTCCGCATTGAACCCGTTGATTTCCCCCGTTTGCTTCACGGGGTTAAACACATATTGGGGAATTTATTATCTCCGACATGCCCCAGATCTCTGGAAATATATGATTTTTCCCAAGAGGAAGAACATATCTGGCTTTCCCTCATACCCAACAAACGAGGACTTTGGGGAACCTCTTAAGAGTATGGGGTCGATTTCTATAACGCCCCAAATTTGGCTCTGCTGATACCCCCATCGATGTGGGAAACGGGCCAAATATCCCAAGGGGGCCCTATCATATGATATTGCCCCCAGAAAAAAACTGTAGCACCAAAAATTGAGGAGTTAACTCTTAAGCTTAAACTCCCCATTCTACCTTCAAAAACTTTCCGTCCCGGCAGAACGGGAGTCCGCACAAGCAAAAGTGAAATGGCACTGGGTTCGCAGCGAGAAAAATCCCAAAAACTTATTAATGCCCATCTCTCTAAGTTCGGGGAAAAAACCGGGTAAGCTTCTGGCACTTTAGCCCGAGGCTTGAGACCCTTTCAATATCATCCATGCGGGCAAAAAAAAAATCAGGGAAAACTCAAACATATGGGGAAAGGGCATCATCCAATTTTCGAGATACTACTCGAGTTAAACGTCTTTCGAATTTAAAATGGGGGAGTCAAAACAGACTACTGGGGGAAAATATCCTTCCAAAGTTTTCCCAGGAAATAGGATTCCTAAGGGCCCCATAACTGATGGAATTTGGCCCTACTATTTGTAAGTACCTAATCAAAAAAGGGCCCAGGACCTGTGGATACTCTTCTGATTCTTTAAACACTCCTCCCTGGGTTCACCCACTTTGGTGGGACTCTATAAATTTTTTCTTACTGGGTCAGGTATTTCCCTCGCGCATGAACGAAGCCCATTTTGGGTGCACCAAAGCCGGGGAAAGTCCAATGGATCCCTTGCATATCGCCCCCTCTCACTCATAAAGGGATTTGAAAAACATCTCAAAATATGGCTGTCGGCTTGCATCCTTGTTACCCAAATTAATTTCTGCCCCAAGTGGGGTTTGTGCAGAACAGACAGCAGTTCCCAATGTCCGCGGGTCTTGATGGTCTTAGTTTAAGTTAAGGTTAACCCAAACCCACCAATCCCGCTATTTAAATAGATGCCAAAAAAGCATTTGATAAGTAAGTTGGGTTTGGGTTTAACAAATCTTGATCCATGCGGGCTTTTAGGGCCCTTTCCGTCAGACATACCCCTCCCATACTCAAACCTACGCAAGGTTGGTTGTCCCGGGTTTTCTGCGCCCCTTTCCCCCCTCTGGGGGGGCACTGGGGCAGGGGTGTCCTTTTGCCCCTGCTATTTAACCTGGCTATTGAACCAATGTCACGATACTTTGGGCCCTGAAAAAATTTAAAAGGATTAAGAAGGAAACTCTCTTTTAAAATTAGCATTTTTTGGGACAACCTGCTTTTCTTTTGTGCTCCCCAATCACGTTGTCCCGCTAACTTGATGGACAAGGGCCCCCTTTGGCAGTGCTTGGCTTCAAAGTTAATGCCAGAACCCAAAATTTTTAGATTACCCCCGAAGCTCTCACTCCCGGCCCTTAGGCCTGCCTCAGATTGGGGTCACTAGAAAATCTATAGAAGAGTAAAGAAAATCAGGGATACCTTTTTCAGGTAACTGAGTATTTTTGAGGGTGAGCTTTCGAGAGAACTCCCCTTCTTAAAGCATGATTTAACAAAAATTAAAAATTCAAGATTTTTTATACACAAAAGAATGGCCTTCAAAGAAACTTTGAATTCTTAACAATAACAAAATGCAATATAAGCAGAAAGTTTTTACAACAGGTCAAAAAACAACAATCTGGAACTTGTGGGGCGTGAAAGAGGGGGTCTTTTTCTGCGTCTTACTAGCGCCATCAGGCCTGATTTGTGACCACCACAGTTCACCAATTTGACAATAAAATAGCATGATATTTAGCCCATTTTGCAGAGTCTGAAAATTTTTGCATTAATTTAAAATTTCCCCCCTTTCTCTCCCTCTCTCTTAAAGGTCCCATTAAGCCGCAATCTTCAATCTCAATCTTTGGTCCTTTTTGGAGAATGTTGTGCCATGGAAATCAGTTCTGCTGTTATTAATAGTGAATCTTCTTAACAAAATTCAAAAAGGAAAGATCCCCCCAAAAAAGGCTTCCTCGCATAACCCAACCCCGGGACCCTACAACAGCCATATGCAGAACAACTATGTTTTCAACATCTAAAAAGCCCCAAACTCATGCTAAAAAAATTTTCATAAAAACATCAGAAAAAAAAAGGGAGGAGATACGGGCCCTAAAGACATCCTGGAGAATGACACAGAGGAATGAAGGGCCAAACTCCCACTATCCGGAACTCGGGGACATGCTTATCAACAAAAAGAAGAAAAAGCCCAGAATGAGACAAAAAAGCCCTATACTAAAACCCACAAGCACCAGCCCACTCACGACCGGGTTGGTAAACCTTTCCTCCTTGGCCAAATAAACACAAAATGTCAGCTCTCCCAAAGGCTCTCCTTCCCCCCTCAGCACTCATGACCATGTCAAACTCTGCAAGACTGGGAGGTTTTTCAGAAAAATGAGACTGAGGGAATACTTCTATACAAAGAGCTTCCTAAGCGCGACTCTGAGAGAACACCCATAAGGAACCCATAAAAAATCAACCTGGGCCCCCCGCCTGGACTTAATGCAGCAGGATAAATACATTGACTGTTTCAGAAGCAAGGTAAAATTGAGTCTTGGGGGAATAAAAAACGGGCCACACCTAACCCCCAGGAAACAGAAGGCTATCCCCCTCACTGAAAGAAAAATCAGGACTTTAAAATTAAAACCAGTGACAAAGGGGTGCAATAGTCAGAATGAACCCCCACTGCATACCAGGAACAAAAAGAGCTGTCCAACCCCCCCCATTTCTCCCAAAATTAACAGGATCCCACGAACCTATAGAAAAAACTAAAGAAAGATCAAGAAAATTTCCAACTCAGGGCCAGAGGCAGGTAGAGGGGGTCACCCAGCAGATCCCAGGGCCGGGCTCTTCTACATGCCCCCAAGATCCACAAAAAAAGCAACCCTGGGAGGCCATCATTTTTTTGGGACTGGGGGTCTGACGAGAATATTCAGGTTGGGTGGAAAAACTCCTAAAACCCTGATCGAGATCTCCCATTACATCCAGGAACCCGGGTCTTCTTAACAAACTAATGCCCTTGGTCCACTTCCTGAGGGCACCATTTTTTGGGAGCCATGGATCAGAATCCTTTTTTAAAAAAACATACCCCCCCAAGGTGGGTTGCAGCAGTCGGGCAACCTGGAGAAAAATAAACCTCCCAACAAAACCAATAACACACTCATACAGTTTATACTCAGCCACAACTATTTTAAATTTGGAGAGACCTTTAATCAGCGAAGGGAAACTTCAATGGGGTCCCGTGTGCCCCCAGTATGCCAAAACCCCTTTTTGGGTAATGGAAGGGGGCTATCTATCCACTGCACCACCAAACCCATGTGTACCTCCGACATCGATGATACCTTGTCTCTGGGCTGCGGGGAGGAGGCCCTAATTCAATCCATAATGCTTCAATAACTCCCCCCCCCATCAAACCCCAAACTTACCCATTCAGAAGCAAAATCCACTTTCGAAAACTACAAAACCCATCAAAAAACACCGGGACTCCATCAGTTACCACAAACCCACAGACAAAGGCCACCCTCGGAAAGACGTTTTCCCCCCCCAAACACACAAAAAAATCCAATTTTCTCAGCCAGGCTTACGGGACAAACGTATTGCTCCAAAAAAGACAGACCGGACAAACACCCCCTGGATCTGAGACAAAATTTCTCCAATTGGGATACAGGGCCAAAAGTGACGGACAATCAAAACAGCAAAACGGCCGCCATCACAGAGACATCTGCTCCCATACAAAGAGACCCAAAGGAAGAACGGTGCCCCTAGTTGTAACCTACAACCCAATGGGGTCCACAAATTTTTCCGGGAACTTCAACCCGTGCTACATAAAGGGCAATAACTCAAAGACATATTCCCATCCCCCTCTCCTTTCCTTTCGGCCCCACCAAACCCGCGGGTATTATTGTCCAGGCGCCCCAAGGCCCCCAAAAAAAATGGCACCTCACCCCGTGCAGAAAAAGGGGCCCAAGCCTGCAGTCCCCATCCACCTGCTGACGTGTACCTGTCCCACAGTCCCCACAGGGGCACAAAAGGGGGACATTTTCCGCAGGGCAGCAATGTGGTGTATCTATTATGGTGGCAATGCCCTCACAGGCCTTTATGGGGGGAAACAGGGGAGGACTCAGCCAGCGCATGAACTCACATAGATTCATATTAATAACAGCAGAACTGTCTTCCAGTTTCCAACACTTCCCGAGAGGACCCCTGTTTGAAATCTAAAAATTGCGGTCTTTGGGACACTTTAAGAGCAAGGGGAGAAAGGAGTGGGGAATTTAAATTTAAAGCAAAAATTTCAGACTCTGCAAAATGGCTAAATATTCATGCTAGTTTTTTTTGCAAACATGTGTGAACTGTGATGGTCACAAATCCGGGCCCGAGGCTGCTAGATAAAGACGCAGAAATACTGCCCCCCCCTGTCCGCCTCACAAGTTTCCGTATTAATTTCTGACCTTTGTAAATACTTTTGCTTTATTGCATTTTGTTATTGTTAAAATTCGAAGTTTCTTTGAAGTCCATGTCTTTTTTTATAAAATGTCTGTGAATTTTTTAAATTTTTTGTTAAAACATGTCTGAAGAAGGGATAGTTCTCTCGAAAGCTCACCATCAAATATACTCAGTTAGCCTGAAAAAGGTATCGCCTGATTTCTTCACTCTTCTACTACTTTCTATGGCTAACACGGTACAACATGATACTACTAGAAAATCTATCAAATATCTGGGCATCAATATAGGGAGATCCCCAGAAACAGTTTACTCTCTGAACTTCCCCCGCTAATTCAGAAGATTTGTGGGGAATTGGCTAGGTGGGCGTCTTTGCCGTTGCCTCTATTGGCCCGGTGTCACCTAATTAAAATGGTAAGCTTCTCTAGACTGCTCTACCATCTACAAACTATCCCCCTTTTGCTTAAACACGTTTGTATAAACAAATTAGATTCAGCCTTTCTGAAATTTATATGGAGGGGTAGACGCCCGCGTATAGCCTTTAAAAAACTGGCCCTTCCGAGGGACCTGGGGGGCCTAAATCATCCAAACGTTAGAATATACAATTTGGCCGCGTTACTTCGGCACGGGGTGGACTGGGTAAAAAACACGTCACTTTTCTTAAATACGGACATAGAATCCAGCTTGGTTTACCCCTGTTCGTTAAATGGTCTTTTACACACGCCATTCAAAGCTCTCCCCCTGATAGCCAAACAAGGTTTTATACTTAGAGACACCATCAGTGCCTGGAAGGCAGCCCGGAAACTGTTTGGTCTTCCCTATTAAGCCAGTAGGTTCCTATCCTGGAGAGGTCACCCGGAGTTTACTCCTGGCCTAGAAAAAGGTTATCTACGGCAGTGGGGAGAACTGGGGCTAGATAACATCTATCAGCTCATTAATTCCAGGGAGCGACGGTTTTATTCATTTGGGGAGCTGCAGAATCTTCATGGCCTAGACAAAAAGTCCCTTTTTGCTTACTGACAAGTCATTAGCTTTGTTAAGGGTAAAGTCAGTTCATTACCCGATTTCATCAAACCTAATCATTTCGATAGTCTTGTGGGGCCGGTGAGTTCTTCTCACTCCTTGTCCTTGCTCTATTCTGGCCTTCGCAGGCCCAAGGATGACGCTATAGCGGATAGGGTTTTTCAGGGGTGGGAAAGTGATTTCCCTGATGTGGATATCGCAGGGGTTGTCCTGGAGGGATGGAAAAGGGTTAGGATGATGGTAACGGACGAGGCCTGGAAGGACACATATTTCCGGGTGGCACACCGAGCTATCTATGGATTCAATATCTCTCCACATCCGTCTTTCCCAGACCGGATAACGGCCTGCCCCAAGTGCGCGCAGCCACTGACTAATGTGGCACACAGTCTATGGAAGTGTTCTGCGGTTGGGAACTTCTGGTCCAACCTTATTCATGAGTTGAATTCCAAGCTAGCGACCTCGGTACCCCTTGACCCCAAAATGTTATTGTTTCACAATCTTCCGAATAACAGAAAGGCTTCTCATTGTAGTAAAATTCTTCATGTGGCTATGTTGGCGGCCAAGCGGTGTTTGTTAAGCTCGTGGCTGGAGCCTAAGACCCCGTCACTAGCTAAGGTGATACAAGCTGTTAAAAACCAAATGTTTATAGACAGGCTAAATGTACTAGATAGAAAAGAAACTCAGGCGGGAAAGTTTTTTGACGATTGGCAAATATTTATTGAGGCATTTTTCCCGGTCTCTGAGATTGCCCCTATCATGCGCCCATTCCTGGACACCACTTTCTATTGGTCAAACAGTATGGCAGGGTCCCTGGGCAAATTAAAATTGTAAGCGGGTGACCCCACGCGAGGGGTCGGATGCCAAGGGGGATATTAGGAGGTGTAGAGACTTAATCTTTATCCATATGGCGGAGGCATTTTAGGCTCCAGGTTCGATCTGACTATCTTTGAACTGTGTGTACAAACCCACTGTTGTATTGTTTTGAGTGATGTTTATATTATTTTTATATTTGTTCATTTCTTTTTTTTTTCTTTTTTTGAGAAGAGCTATCAATCTGTACGCCGCTTTACAATGTGAAGGGTCTTGGTGTTAAAGGATACAAATTGTAATGTATATCTTGGCGCCCCTATGACTTATGTTACAGTAAACCGTACTTAAGCTTGTTACTAATCTAATATGGATTACGCTCCTGTTCATATATTGAAAATTCAATAAAAATTTTCTTGATAAAAAAGATTGTTCAGTACAAAGAAAAAATACTGTAAATAAGCTAGTGCCAAATAAAATAAAAACCTATATTCACCTTCCTCCAGTCCAGATCTGGCTCTCCCCAGTCTTCTGTTTACTTTCCATTCTTTTTGAAAGAGGACGTCACTGCCGCAGTCACTGATTGGCTGCAGCAGACACGTACCTCTGCTTACAAAACTATTTGGGGCTGTTCATTTCCAATTGGTGATGTAAGGTAGTGGCACATAACTGCTTCAGATGCTGATTGACAGCAGCGGTCACGTGCCACTCCCTAACATCACAAGTGTGATGTGGAGTATGGAAGAGAACGAAAGATAGAAAGAAGACCAGGAAGCCCCAGCGCTGAAATGGAGGTGCACAGGAAGGTAAATATAGAGTTTTTCTAATTTTATTTGGCACCACATTTATTTGATTTTTATTTGAACCAGACAACCCCTATTTTCATTAACTGTGTAGCAATGGACGTCTTTGTTTTGGCTGATATGCTTTGCCATGCTTTAAAGCTTTTTTTATGTTTTTCCATTTGGAGTAGAGCCTACTCAAAAGGTTTAGCTGGTGTAGGAAAAAGGTAATGCAAATTAGCTAATTTGCATTACATTTTCTCTACACCAGCTAAACCTTTGAAAGAGAATCAGTATTGCCAGAGCTGTATTAAAGGCATCATAGCCAACCAACCAGTACCCTGCTCTGTACCGCAAGAGCTCCAAAATAACTGTCTACAAATGGGTGACTGTGGTTAGGTCGTTATATCTAGTCATCTTTCAGGCCTATTTAATGGGTCAGACTTTGGTTTACAGGGAATTACCTGTAGGAAGCACTACAAACAGTTTCCTTCCTTTAAGAAGAGCGGTAACCCACATGCAATGGTTGAGGAATACATAGGACACAATATTGCCCTGTGATACACAACAATCATGTTAGTGTGATAATCACCTGTAGTTCATTGTCATGGAGCCCAGATATTTTTACATTTTGTCAGGCATTTGAAATTGCTGATCTGGCTGCATGTATTTTTCAGGAGCAGTGCCACATGCTAGCATATTGCAGACATCACTCAAATGTATGAGATTTTAGTGTTGGAATTTGTGCCTCTAACATTATTTATATATGTGTCCCAGTGGGTTAGCAACACATAATGGAAAGTATATTTTTTTCTCTGCAATATTTTTCAGACTTTCAAATACATTTTAAGGCGAGACACCTCTTCATCAGATTAGTGAGAAATTAAAACACATAGAAAAAAATTTCCCTCAAGAAACACAACAAATGTAAGGCATGAAAGAGCAAAAATGGCAATCACAGTCTGTAGCGATTCAGAAAATCAAACATTCATAGATTAAATTCTATTACTCAGAATGGCCTTACACATCACATTGATGAATAAATAAAATAATGAATAAGTGAATAAGTAAGTTCTTGTTGATAGTAAATAAAAGATTGCAGTAAAAATAAAACATATACTACAGCTGTGTTCACACTTCTGTGAGTCCATCATATTTGACAAGAGGAATAGCACAGCATTTTAGAGTATAAGATAATACTTCAAAACTCAATTGACCCCATTTCAAGCTACCGGTATCTGACACGAAACAGATTTGGCAATGCTTACTTGTTTCCGTTCATGAAAAAGTAGTGTGAACAGACAAACCAAAAACTGCAAAAAAATAAAATAAAAATGAGACAACTATTGAGAATGTCCACACACAATATAACAAAATATACAAAAAAATTCTATTAAAAAAAAAGTTGCCATGATCAACAAAGTATGCAGAGGTTAAAGGGGTTGTCCCATCTACCTTGAAACTGCCAAAACTAAAAATAAATTTAAATTTACTGAAAATCAACTAATGAAAATCATTGTGTTTAAATTGTGGTTCAACTGAAAGATTAAAAAAAAAATAATAATGAAACAAAAATGGACTAAAGTGATGGTGCCCCTTGAAAAGATTGAAAACATTTTGGCCATAGGGACATGATAAAACTATGTGTGTCCTATAATTAGTGTTACAGGTGTCCACAAACTTGTAATCTGACTGCCTATTTAATAGTGAAAAGTAGTCACTGTGCTGTTTGGTGTCATGGTATGTACCACATTAGACATGGGAAGGGAAGCTAAGGAGAGAGTTGTCTCAGGAGACTGGAAAAAAAAAATAGAGAAAAAATGCATGTTAAAAGTTAAGGCTATAAGACCATTTCCAAACATCTTCAAATTACTGTTACTACAGCTGCACATATTATTCAGAAGCTTAAAGGGGTTGTCTCAATACAAAGAATAGCTTTCAAAATGTAGGAAACACTAAATGAAGACATTTTACAAATATATTGATTTGTTCATCTTTTTTTTTTGTTAAGGAGCTAAAAGTGATTGTATCACCTTCTGAGCTCTGTCAGGTTTCCCAAGTGACCGACCTGTGTACTCCTTATCCCCTGCTGTTTGTTCTATCTGATAGCAGGGAGTGAGGTCATCACACAGGTCGTGGCCGGCAGTGTGAAAGCTTGTGTGATCTGATATTTCAGACAAAAGACTAATTACTGTTCACATTAGCTCAGAAGCTTTTCTGGACCTTAGAGAAGGTAATTTAGCTAATCTAGATTAATAAACATAATAAATAGAGAAGTCTGAATGCACAGAGTTCATATGCTAATTACACACAGCTAGACCAGGAAGTGACAGAGCAAAGCAGCATTATTTCATTCATGCATCCTATGACAAGCCACAAAGCACCTGAGAGAATGTTCTTTGGACAGATGAGACAAAACTAGAGCTTTTTGGCAAGTCACATGAGCTCTATGTATAAAGACCTGACAAAAACTATGGAAAGAGAAAAAGATTATACCTACTTTGAAACATGGAGAGGGCTCTGTTATGTTTTGGGGCTCCATTGCTGCATCTGGCACAGGGTGTCTTTAATCTGTGCAAGGTACAATTAAAAATCTCAAAACTATCAAGGCATTCTGCAGTGAAATGTGATGCCCAATGCCAGAAAACTTGGTCTCATTTGCACATATCTAAGATATCTGGAGCAGTTTGCTTACGAGGATTGGGCCAAAGGACCTGTGAACAGAAGCAGAAGTCTCATTGGGAGTTAAAGAAATCATTTGTTTGCAGTAATTACCTCAAAAGGTAAATAAATTTAAATTCATCATTAAATTCAGATTCAGGTCATTTCAGTGACCATTTTGGGTTTTTCTTTCTTTCTTTAAAAGTAGGGTACCAACAATTTTGTCTAAGTGTTTAATAATTGTACTGGTGTAAGCTGAGAAATATTGGACATTTTTTGCCCTAACAGCAAATTCAGCTCCACTTCGACTCCTCAGACTCAGGCAGATCACATTAAAATAGGTCTGCCTGTCCGAGCAATAATGCGCCTAGTTTTGCCGCACCACATTCATATATGTTTCTAATGTTATGAGTGTGGTGCGGCACGCACCCATAATGCACCCAGAACACCCTCACATGTTAGACACATTAAAAAGTGTTGAGTCTTACGAATTAGACATTAGACATCGTAGCTGGCTCACTTTGGCGCTATTATGTCAGGAAAGGGTGAAAAACCTGATCATACATGTCTCCCTAAATGCTCTAGAACTGCTGCTTCTTACAGAATAAGGGATACAGCACTGGAAATAGCATGTCTGTCACTAGCTTGTGCTGCCCTCAGCAAGTGTGGCATCACCGATGTGACAGGTGGGCAGAGTGCATAAACCAAGCTGGGGACTAGCCACCTCCCCAAACATTCAGAAAACAAAATCTGGTCAGCACATCCGTTATGAAAAATAAACGTATAGGTGCACACTGTTGTGTCAGTCAAAAGCTATGCAAAAACAATACAACATCAGCATAACTTAAGGATAAAAATTTGATTTTTTTATCAAAATTGTAAACCCATTTCCGGGGCAAGGTGATCCCTTAGGTCCCTTTTCTGGGTAGGTGGGCTTTACGTTTTTAAAAAAAAATGTTCCAAGACCTCATTTTTTTATTATTTTAGTAGCAGAAATCCCCTTTTCCAAAAAATTTCTTTTCCTCTATGCCCTTTTTACCCCTTAGGTGCTGCTGTGTTTTTTTGTTTTTGCTAGCTTTTGGCCACAACAGTGTGCCTATACTTTTTTTTTTAAAAACGGTGTGCGCCCCGTTTTGCTTTTAAAATGTTTGGGGGTGGCTAGTCCCCAGCTTGGTTTATGCATCGCACAACTACACGGCTTTTTTAATCCAGATCGGGTTTGCATTTGGAGCCTCTCCCGAAGTGTGGGGGGTCTAAATAGCACCAGGGAGGTAGCATGTAGGTAGGTTCCCACGTGAATTGGGGTCCCCTTGCTAGATGGGGGTTTTTAAATTTTTGATAAAAAAAATTTAAATCTAAACTCAAGTTTTTTCATTTATTTAATGTGCAGAAATGCTTTTCCCAAAAAAATTTTTGTCCCCTTTGACCGTTTTTTAGTGCCCCTTTAAAAGGGTGCTGATGTTGTATGTTTTTTCAATATTAAGCTGGAAAGCATTTTGTGCCAGTGGGGAAAAATTTATGTGGAGTTGTTTTTTAAAAAATTTTGGTTCTTTATCACAATATAAATGGCCTATTAAAATTGAATTGTACAAGAGGTACATTGGGGACCTCATTATTATGTGGGATGGGTCACTTGCAGACATGAACAATTTTGTTTTTTATGCTAGCAGTAATTAGAGGCTGTCATTTTCTGGTAACATTTCCACTGATTCTGTAGAATATTTTAACCTTGTCCTCTTGTTGCAAAATAATAGGAAAATTACAAAGACCTACTTGACCAGTTTTGTAAAGTTATAGACTACCAAAAAACAATAAAAATTTGAAGCAAAATTTTGGCCCCCTTATGCAGTTTAAAGCATATAGATCCAACTGTAAAAAATTGGGTTTTTGTTCACAAAATAAAGCACTTCAAACGTTTAAGTATTGTTTTCCACGACATCATCAAATCTGCTTGCTCATATTCCAAAAACTTCACACTGAGCACATTCTTCCTACCAAACAAAAGAAAAGGCCAGAAAACCACTAATGCTACAACTGTAATTTCATTATTAAATTTTTTTTTTAATAATTAATTTCCTTAAGAAACATTGGCCAAAAAATTTTTTTGATGAAACCCTTCCCTTTCAAAAAAAAAATTTCCCTGCTCCAGCCTTATTAGGAAAAGGGTTTTTACTCCCTTTGCAAAAAGTAACTATGTACACAAAAAAATTCAAAGGAATTCCAACCCTTCATATTATTATGCTCATGGGCACAGAAGTTGGTGCTGGGTTCAACACAATTTGGGGT